>VXBA01001250.1:9401-75566 GCA_013399895.1 Serilophus lunatus
GTTTCTCTAACATGCAGGGCCACCCCTCCACCTTTTCTCCCTCACCTGTCTCTCCTAAAGATCTTGTACCCATTCAGTGCAACATTCCAGTTACTCGAGTCATCCCACCATGTTTCCGTGATTGCAACAATATCATATCTCTCCTGTTGTACCAAGACCAAGTTCTTCCTGTTTCTTGCCCATGCTTCATGCATTGGAGTAGATGCACCTCAGCTGGGCTCCTGGTTTAGCTTTCAATTTAAGTTTAAGTTTAGGTTTATCACCTTCCACACCCCTCTGTGATTTCAAGTTTCCATCCCTTTCCCCCTTCATACCTCGTTTAAAGCCCTCTCGACGAGCCTCGCCAATGCATGACCTAAGCGCCTTTTCCCTATTTTGGACAAATGTAGTCCACTAGCATCTAGCAATCCAGGTTTGGAAAAGGTCACCCCCATGTCCAAAAAACCCAAATTTCTTCTGTTGGCACCAACTCTTAAGCCATTTATTAATAGCAGTGGTTCTCTTACCACACACAGCATCTGTTCCTGCAGTTAATGGGAGCGAGCAAAAGACCACCTGCATTCCCACCACATCAATCACTTGGTCTAGCTCCCTAAAATCCCTTCTAACAGCTTTACAGCCCCTCCTAACAACATCATCACTGCCAGCTTGAACAACCATTGTTATCATCCTTCTCTGATCACTAACAGCCTTGTAGCACTGTGGTTATGGCAGAATCAGATACTGATGCTGAAGAGCTGTACTTAAAAAGATTTAGATTACTGTGTTTCCTCACCAGTGATTTGCATCCCAAATTCACACTTAAGATAGGAATTGGCCTGGTAAGTCAAAATGTCACTATTGTATTTCGGGCACTTGTTTTCCGTTCTAATTGGCTTGCTAGGCTAAAACAAAGTGAGACTTCCAGCAAGCAAGGTGCTTCTCGAGGCCCATCATGACAGCACTGAAGCGTCAGTCCTTTCATAAGGAAAAAGAGCTGCCTGAGAGCAATAATAATTTGTCAGAACACACCAAGCAATTGGAGCAACAACACAAGTCGAAATCATTAATTACCAGGGTCTGTTCTCTATAAATGAGTAGATTGTTTGCGTTGTAAAGTTCGAGACTGCACAACATCATAATGGTTGGACACATTTTTACACAAAGAAGTTTTAAACAAAAGATTTCTTTGCCATTGCTTTTGTTTGAAAAGGTTAGCAAATGAAATACCACTCCAAAGAAGGAAAGGAAAATTTTCATATCAGTGGGAAAAACTTAGGATTAGAAGCTGGTGGAGAATCGTCTTCTGTATCATGTACTCCATTTCTCACAATCACAATCTCTATTATTTTTTTTCCTAGTTGGTTCAGAGATACCTAGGAAAATAAGACTTATGTTTCACTAAAACTAATAAAAAGAGTCAAACTTGTAGTGATAATTGTCCTGCTGGATGTGAAGGAACTTATTTAGAAGAAGCCTTTGTGTCATGTCTACAGTCTCATGTAGAATAACCTTCATGATTTTGGTGGTGGAGAAGATTTACTCTGAAAACTGTAACATCTTTCTAGTAGTAGCTTCTTGTCTGGGAATATGCCATGCCACAGTATATTTCCTTTAGTTTATACCCTATCATCTTCAGGCAGTGGAAAACAGTGAAATTGTGACATGTTACTATGATGCCATAATTTCATTTTAATTAATTGCTTTTTTGTGGATATGTTTTGGATTTTTTTTCAGGCTACATGTCCTTCCCAGATGTAGATGCTCATAAAAATGTTCAAGATCAGGCTTCATGGGGCTTTGAGCAATCTCTTCTGGTGAAAGTTGTCCCTGCCTACGTCAAAGTATTTGGATCTGATGATCTTTGAAAGTCTCTTCTTACTCAAATTCTATGATTCTTTCAAAAATATTTTTAATATTATAGCAGATGTTGGCAAATAATTGTATCCTAATAAAAAACCCCAAACTTTTGACCTCAGTCATCAAATTCTATAGATGTTCCCTAGATACTCAACGTGTGGATAATGCACATCACTGTAGCATTATTAGACGTATTTTATAACATTTGCTATCCAAAATTACATGTTGTGTCCAGAAAAGTAATGAAGTAATCATTTGAGTGTAGGAAACTGTTTTTCCAATCACTCTAGGTCAGTTATGAGACAACAGTGGTGGATAGTGACAGTAGACTGATAAAACCAAGATATCAGATGGAAATACTGCAACCCAGAAGCAACCTCCAGCTAGAAGAGGCTATGAGATAAGCCACACACTGTGTTGGAGCTCTTCTTAATCTCTCTCTTCTTGATTTCATTTAAAAGGTAGAGGTACAAATATTACATAACCTCCCTAAAGGATATCTGCCTCCTGACAACTCCCACCAGTCACATGACTGTCCTAGACCTTTATACATTTAAAAAGAGGTACAGCTGAAGGAGTATTACTACAACCTGTCTCCTCATGGGCAGCAGACGTTATGGACTGATACTTTAAAAATAAAGAGAAATGTAGTAAATGAAGCAAAGGAATTGCAAATGATACTCTGAAAATGTTCTAATCTTACTCTTTTAGAGTTCTAGCATATAATCCTTTTCCTGAAATGAAAAAAAAAAAAATAAAAAATAGATAAACCCCCCCAAGCCAACAAACAAACAAAAAACAAACAGAAAATCCTCCAAACAAAAACAAGGCAAAGGATACGGCCTTCTATGCTTTCTAAACAAAAGCATCTATGTTTTGTTTATCTTGAGATGAACTCATTAATAATGGGCA
Organism: Serilophus lunatus; assembly: GCA_013399895.1. Lineage (NCBI taxonomy): Eukaryota > Metazoa > Chordata > Aves > Passeriformes > Eurylaimidae > Serilophus > Serilophus lunatus. The sequence continues at coordinate 12,153 of VXBA01001250.1, forward strand.
TGTACAGCCTAGGTTTCATTTTGGGAGGAAGCTTTTGCTAGCTTCCTTCCAAGACATAGTCTCTCACAGCCAATGCATAATTATGATACTATTCAACCTTAAATGTTTTGGAATTTGAAGAGAGAAGACATATATCTGACATAGCAAACTCTTTCCAAAATGTATAGTGATGTAACAAATCAGGTCTCAAAACAACAAATCCTGTTTTATTATGCAATTTTTTCACTCTTTACTTCATAAAGAATTACTCTGTATTCTGGTATTTCGTTATATAGATAATATATATAAAATTTTATATTTCCTTATGTGTCCCAGTTATGCAAAAAAGTAAGTATACATACACATACACATATATACACATACATACATACATATATATATATAAAATTAGTTTTCTTTTACTTTTTTTTGCATAACTGGGACTGATTTGCAAAATAATTAAAAGGTTTGGGAAGTGAGCAAAAAAAAGTTAACTAAAGAAAAAAACCATTTCATATAAAAATACTCGTGTTTCTGTTTAGACATGTCTCATCTCTACTATCCGTTGCAAATTTTTAACTTGACCTTTTCACGTATTTCCAGATATAAAAATAAACCTGCCTTCTCTAGCCATAATTTTCTTCATTACAACCTGAATTTATTACAACCTATTTGTGTGCTACTGTTCTGCTCATGTTCAAAAATTTTATTTTTATAATCTATATTGCACAAAAACTATGTATATTTTCTGTATAGAGAAGACAATGACTTGCATTGAAAAAAGTGGATTGGAGAGCAAGAATACTTTAGAATAAAATTTTAGTCTCAAATTTGGATACGGCACTCACTACCTATTTGTTTTTACTGATAAGAGTGGCAGTTTATTAATAATATTGTGTGCTGAATTTTGCTCAGTTACACAATGAAATCTTCTCTCTTATTATGTCTAGAGTTATCTACTTCCTGTTAAAAGACTTTCACAGATGTAAATATGCTTCAAAGTCGTTTTCTGAATGCAGGTTACTTCTATTTTCCCCCTGAATACCCCATGATACAAAAAAAAAAAAAAGCCTAATCTTGATCTCTGAGTATACACTTAGTCTACATAAAATACCAGGGTTCAGTTCAGATACAAACTTTGATAAAGAATGATAGAGTTATCAGAAATGAAAAGGACAAATCATAGTACATAGTACATAAATCATATAAAATTATTATAATATTGTAAAAATATCCTGGAAGTTGCATACACATATTCAAGTTATGGATTTAGATATGCTGCATGCAATTTATACACAAAAAGGACTGAACTTGGAGGAGATGGAAGGAAGAAATTGTACTTGAAGAAACTGCTGTGACTACGTAAACCATAACTTTAATTTCACACATACAGAGAAATATGTATTCTAGCACATGACATGTACGTTCGTTTCCTCCTCTCTAGTTCATTTGGATTTTTAAAATGAGATTAAAGTTTCTAAGGACTTGCATTCTGAACTGCAACATTTTTTTTTTTAAATATCTAAAAGTTTAATTGAATTTCACAAATAAAACATGAGAAACTTTACTCAGTCTATCCAGTAATTAAGTCTAAAAGTAAAAATAAAAAAAAAAATTCAAATGTTTTCAGATTTTTTTAATTCTCCTTTCCCAGTTTTCCACGTCAGCGTAATACTGTGAGCTGAGAGGAACTCAAGGAATCTGACTGACAGAAGCAGAAAGCTAGTTCAGAAGAAAAACCACCTAAATCTTTACAGCCAAACACAACTGGAATAATCATGCTGAGCCAGCTGAATCTTTGACCTGACTTAGACACCCAGATTTTAAGTTGTGTTCTTTGATGCATTTATTAAAATAGCTAAATATTTTTAATTGGAGTTATGGATTAAAATATTTTAACAGCCTTTCACTTAAGACTAACACTGCATTTAGTGATTTATTTGTTTACATGATATATAAGTATTTTTCTCCTAAAAATTCTGAAATACTCAGTTGAGATCAAATTTTACTGGATTAAATGCCAAAGTGAACGTAAGTGAATGTATTGGCCATACCTTGAAAAATGAGCCCATTTTTTTTTCCTTTTTCTATGAAGAATGTCATGTGTTTGTGAAACCCATCATCCCTAGTGGAACATAAAAACTGTTTGGATTTTTCATTACATAGTTTTCCTGGTTTTATTTCTACAAAGTATCATACTGAGCATAAAGGTTCAAGAAAACCTATAATCTTTATTCATTAAGTGTATATTCTTCCAGAGAATATATACATGCACACACCCGGAAAAGCACATTTCCTGAAGGACAATGCGATTTTTATCCTAATATTTGTCCAGAAATATGAAATATTGTGAAGACCTCATACAGGTGACATATTTTCGCATGCCAACCCCTAAAACAGCTTCTAGACATCAACCATAACTGTATATGACATGGAAAAAATGTTTGCTTACTTTGCAATTTCATCAAACAAATATTCATCAGATTTGAGATTAGCTCTTTACAGATTTGTAAATGTTGACAACTTGTGTGATATTTTTCAACCAGCATATGGTTTTACAAAAATTTTCATACAAGACCCAAAGGTGGATTAAGATGAAAAGGCAGAACATTATCATTTGCAACATGTGCAATAACTTACAAAGAGTCTAAATATTCAGTCTATTTTTATTTCTATATTTTCAATGTGAATTTTAAGTGATCAAATCTCTGATAAACTTGTGCTTTAGTATAACTTTCAATTCAACAGTGAGAAATTTAAACATTTCTCTGTGTTCATGTAGAATATAAAATAATGAGAACGTGAAAGACGCAACAAAGTGATTCAGTTGTAGTTCCCAATGTCTTAAGTAATAAATTTAATATGCATTTATAAAGTCCTTTAGAATTTCATTGGGCAAATTCCTTCTTTCCCTTAATTTTCACAAAGGATTTGCATAAAGTAGTTTATTTTATGTTCTTTCCAAGCCCAGTGAAAATAATTCATATGACAGATATAAATATCTGCATGTCTAAGAAAGCACAGTATGTTGCCTTGTGTGCTGTCTTGTGTGTAAGATCAAGCTCATTAGAAGTATCTGAAAAATTACTTCCTTTGCAGGCCTCCAATTATAATGGCTGTCTTTTTTTCTAGGTTTTAGGAAAAATTCCAGAGGAATAATAATCTTCAGCTTTTTAAAACCTCAAAAATAATTCACACATCTTTATTGTCATTGTTATTGTTTTGGGGGTTTTTTTGTTGTCTGTTTTAAAGAAAGGAAAAGAAATATTTACTCTTAATAAAAAAATTCTCAAATTAATCCCTGATGTAATTTTATCAGTTACTTCAGTGAGGTCATGTGTGGTAATTTTCTCTTGCAGCATTACAGAATTGTAGTATGATATATATTGGTCTTGAGGAGAAATTTTTTCCTCTGGAAAGTTAGCAGACCTCTACTGAATTCAATGGAAAACTTCTTGCTATGTTGCATTTTGAAACATTTCTGTTTCATATATTCTGTAATAATGTTGAAGGCTGGATGAAAGAGACAATTTTACCTTTAACTTTCAATTTACATTTCCTATTCCACATCCTTTGTAAATGGGAGCAACTTTGAGCTTACATAAGCAGATATCGACATGGCCTTTGAAGATAAGGTAATAGCTTCAAATGATTTCTCCCCATTTCCTATATTCCAACCTCAATCAAGAATACTTTTGTTTAGCAGATGGTTGTGCACTGTCAAAGAAGTTCAAAGTTGGACCAGAAAATCAGTCTAAGAACAATTGCTAATAATCCATTGACAATGGATTACCACTGTGTCCATTACTGGTGATTTCTAGTGCGTTAAGAAAGGCATGTCTGTCACCCATTGAATAGTTTAAATAATTTAACTGGAGAAATTGTCTCCAAAATTGACACCCATTTAGCCATACAAGGCCATTTTTTCTTCCTTGCTTATCTTCCTTCAGTTTCTAACAAATCTATGTGTTTTGCAGTTCTATACCATAGTCTTGTCTCTTGATTCACAAGCTTTGTCTCTTATTCTGTAAGTTTCAAGGGGCAATAATTGCTGGCTGAAAAGTAGTAAAGTTCCTTATAGTGAACAGTATATAATCGCCGCTGCAAAACCCTGAGGATTGTAATGTGAGTTAGAAGAGATTTATTCTTGTTTTATGTTTTGCTCCATCCATCTGAAAATGAGATTCAAACTTCCTTTTCTTTCAAATCTGATTTTTACTTCAGAAATAATCATACTCCCAAGAGACTTAAGGACATTCTCAGAGATATGAAAGACAGAATATCATCAAGGTTGCATATCATCATTCTAATGATAATTTGCCTTAGGCTGTGGCAATGGTAGGGACTTTTTAATCAATACTTTCAAAATACGCTTATTAAAAAAGAAAGCTGTCTTCAGTATAAAGGCATTGTTTTCTTCATTTTGCATTACATGCAAATTGGTTAACTTCCATTGATGCTATCCGTTAATAAAAATAATTAATCGGTGGCTATTTTGTGTTTCTCTTTGAGAAAGACAGAATAAGTTCTAGCAGGAATAATTTTTTATGATTGGAAAAAGAAAGAAAAAAAGAACAGTAAAAACTCCAGAACTTACTCCTAATTTGCATATGACCTTTTACCATACCATGGCTTGCAAAATATCTATCTATACCATTTCACATCCTAGTGGAAGTATTAAAAGATAAATTTGCTGTACCGCTTTTCTCTGGTTTATTGCAGTTCTGCTTAAAATTTACACGAAAAGAGCAAGTAGTTAAACATTTCTACAGTGCTTTTAAGAAAATATTACCTGTCATATTAGTAGTGCATAAATACATGTTTGTATATATGTGTGTGTACGTGTCTATCCATAAGGCATAAACGCACATATAAGGACTGAATAGGACCAAATCTGAATGCATTCAGTAATACTAATATGCTTTTAAGCATACATGCCCATATACATTTGTGTTTATGCCCGTACATTCATATGTAAGTAAGTAATCAGAAGTAAATGTTTCCAAATACAATGTTAAATATGGTACTAGAGAGTAAGGGTAGAATAAGATTTTTCAGTGAATATGCAATCATATTTATAGAAATATACCTGATAATTTGCGATACAGCAATCAGAGAGATTCAGGTAAAATGACATTTTAAGGTTATCTCTGAAAATTCTGTCTTCAAAAAGAATACTTTTAAGGTGGAAAAAAAATTGTTGTCATTGTTATATTGGATTTTTAGATAATGTGAAATAATACTAGAAAAATTTAAAATTATGACATTTCTGGGATGATGAAATGTGATGCTCCACACACAGACTGATGGACATGAAAATTATTTCCTTACATGTAAATTAGTAGAAAAAGACATCACAAGCTGAACATAAAATAAAACTGAAATCCACTACCCACATCTACTTCCTTCCTTGATGCTGCTTTCACTGACATAAAAGTACTGAAAACATGAACAACGCAACTACGGATAATTACCAGAATTGATTCAGCTGCTTAATATGCTAAGAATAGGGACACATCTTTCAAAACTTTTGTGGTTGCATATTGCTCTTTACAGAGTCATTTCAGATCATCCACAAGGTGTCAGGAAACATATGTTCCTGTGTTGTCCCATTGCATTTTTCTTTTTATAATTTAATAATTATCTGTAAAACAATATATTTTAAGTTTAGCTGTCTAACTGGTGATTTTTTTTTTTTTTCTGAGAAAGTTGGCCTAGGCACTGAACTTTTATATTCCTTCTTCAATTTCATAAAGCAAAAGACAAATAAAGTGCATGAGTGAAAAGATTTAAAAACAAAAAAAATTAAAAACTGAACTAGGAGAGGACTCGGAAAAATGATAAAAAGAAATAGACCAGGCAATAAGGTTTTTTAGCTTCGTGCTTTTGGGGTATTTGTTGTTTGTATGTGGGGTTTTTTGTTTGGTTTGACTTGTTATTTGTTTTTTGTGGTGTTTTCATTTTACTTGATTTATTTTTAATTATTATTTATGCTATAAAAAAGTATAAATACTATTAGGATCTGACATGGTCATGACCTTGAAATAAGATTGGGTAAATTTCTGGTATCCATTTTCCAATGAAATATTAATTTTCATCCATTGGTTCTGTATCAATCATTTTTCTTTTTCTTTTCAAAAAACCCCTAAAACCCCAGACATCATTAGAATGATCATGTCGTTCTTAAGTGAAGAAATCATAAATTTATTAATATTTTTAATACATATGTAATTTAATATAATCTTTAAAAATAATAAAATCAGTCTTATTAAGTGTCAATACTACTTAGATTTGTCTGTGCATGCAAGCCTTTGTTTAAACTTCAAACTCTACAAAATGGTTTAAAGGGTGTAATTGAATACCCAAACCAAATTTTGCAAGGATTCTTTGACATTTCAGTAGCTCTTTCTAATATTCCATGTTCTCGTTCAGTGATCTGTATCACTTTTATGTATATAACTTGCAGGCCAATAAAACAATATAAGATATTCTCTGATAAATCAGCTATAAGTGCAGTTTCCAAATAATGCTGAGGAAAATCCTGTGTCTAATTCGTATAATTTGAACTTTACTAATTCATGCAAGGAATTAATTAGACTATTTATCTTTCTACTTTGAATAAATTGGAAGGACTATGATATTGGAAATGAGCCCTCTTCCATATTAAATCCCTACCAGCTGTAGTTTTTTAATTGCTTCAGGTACACTAAACTTAAATAATCTAATTATAAAAGTGGCAAAGGATTTTTCTTTTGTTGGGATTTTTATTTTTCTTGCTTGTCTGGTTTTTGGTGTTTTATTTTTTCCTGGTTTTCCCGTAAAAATGATCTCTGTTGTTTGCAATTTCTAGGTGTTTATTTTTATTTTTTTTACATTGCAGAAGGACACTTTTACCATAATGTCATGATATTTATCAATGATTTAATGCAGTTATTGCAATTGCTTCCTATATTCAGTGCTTTAGCATACTGTCGAAATAATGGTTTCTGAAACAATGAGATATTCTTGTCTTTATATACTTCTTTCTTTGAAAATAAAGCTTTAAAATACATACATTCTTCTGTGTATTTTATATAATATCATTTGTTCAAAACATAAGGAAAAATATTACCAGGAATCTTATACTGGTATATTACCAGTAATGTACTTGTATTATAATGAGAGGTCTCTAATGGACACTTCACTGTATCGTTACTAAAGACTTCTAGTGTTTCCTCAACCATTAGGATTTAACAAAATTAACAAGGCTGATATCTATGCAGTTAACAGTTTTGAAATATTGTATTTTCTTACTGGTAAAGAATTTCTATGAGTATGGAAGCTTTACAGAAATCTCGATAAGCCCTCTGCTCCTGTACACACACTGATAATCTAGAAAAAATGAGATTTGAGAGATTCTGAATTGTAAACATTTTATAGACTTACAGTAAACATTTTATTTAGACACAGCTAAATTACCTAGTGCAAGGAATTGAGCTATACAAGATGTGGGATAGCAGCAACCAATTTCAGTCCTTGAGGGTTATGAGCAAAAGAACAAAAAGAATCTCTTGGAAAACCAACAGAAACAGGATAAAAACAAAGTCCACCAGACCTGTCCAAATATTGAGAAAAAATATTTTATGTGATTTTTTTAATTGATACTGCAAAATTTTATGTTACAGGTCTTCACGAGTAGCTTCTGAAACAGAAATATTCTTTAAAGCTCAAGATTTGTATCCCAGTATAAAAGCCGCAACATGGCAAAATGTCATTATTTCTTCCATAGTGCTCTTCGGACTACTATCTTCACAGTGAGTGGAATCACAAAGCAAAGCTGACAGATGTGTTCCGGGCTCAGGTTTCCACTGTCTAGAATTGCTGTTTACTCTGCATATATGCAGATTATGACAGCTATTTTTGTTATACAAATGAGGTGTACTCATGAGTTTGATCTCAATTGCATGCTAATCATATTGTTCCTTGCTATGATGCAAGTACTTTAGTTTGTTATGTTTAATATTATGAATCAAGCTTAAAACACAGGAGAATACTTTGGTAACCTGTTTAAATTTGTTTGTCTCAATAGTGTTACTACAATACTTATTATTTCAGGAACATGTTGAGCGTCATATTTTCTTCAAATGTCTTCATGTTAAACATAATTTTCCCCCCAAAAAACAATATATGGAAAAAAATATTGATTTCCAGTAATTTTAGTTTTTATTATAACAGCTATCTGTCTTATCTTTCACTCCCCTAGACTGTCACATTCAACACCTGGTAGTAGGGAATCATTTTGATAAAACCCATAACATGACAGTGCTACTGTTTTCTGCTTCTTGACCCTTATTCATTCCTAAAAGATGGTTTCTCACAAGGGATTTAATGTACAGAAATGCACTTTATGTCTGTAGAACCTCTGTCATTTTTGCAGATCATTACCTCTGATTCATGTTGTCTCTCACAGTCTGAAATGACAGCTTCTGTGTTTGATTACTATGCTAACACTAGTCTCAAAATGCAAAATACTCAAGTTACACACATAGCATTAAACTACAGTTATGCCATGATCCCTTCATTCAAAATACACAACAAGCAAATATGGAAATAAACAAAATAGCCAAACATATTAATTTTATTTTTACATGGTAAAATATAAACATCCTTCTTCCACAAAACGTCTTGAAACAAAAAAAGATTAATTAATCAGTGATATTATCACCAGCTGACATTATCATAGACTGAGTGGGATCATGTTCCAGGAAACATATGCTAGAATCATAGGATGCTAGGATCGTATGCTAGAATACATTTGTTCACAGAATCATTCAAAGTCAGACTAAAAAAATAACAAAAATTATTACTCACCCTGAGCTAGCAGGTTTGGAACTCAGTCAAAAATGCCCTATCCTGAGATCTGAAAAACACGAAACAAGAGGTTTCTAACACCACTGACAATAAATAGTCAGACATTAGATATACAATAAAATTGGTAATACTGCAAATAATTAACATACATATATAAAAATCATTTGGCTTAAAACTCAAATGAAACACTTCAAAAGATGCATATTTTGTGTCGGAAAAGCAGACAACTAAATCTTAAGCTTTCAAGTGAGTTCAGTCTTCCTCTCCCTATACTCCAACAGTGTTTTGAAGAAAAATTAATTTTAAGCTTTCTCTTGGAAATGAGAATTTCTGAATTTCCATGGAGACCAATAAACTCAACGGATGTGTGGATAGAAGAGTGCAGACTGCACACCAGAGCAGTTCAAATCATGACTTGAGAAGTTTATTTGAACATCATTAGCTCCTTTGGAAAGCAAATTACTTTAATGTGCAGAAGGTAATAAAAAATCAGCTTATAATCTAAGACTTTGATTCTAATAGTGGAAATCAAAATAATTAAAATAGTAATAAAGGATATACTTTTCATGTTTTAAGGGGGTCAGAATGTTCTGTGACAGCTGATGAAAGTGAATTGAAGTAAAAGCAACAGAGAGTCAGACTGGGGGTGGATGTTTGTAAATTTGGGGATGTAGAAAAGGAATATCTTGTATAAAAGCAGAGGAAAAAAAGAGACTAGTGAAGCAAATCTTTGTCATCATCAAACACAAATGATTCATCATTGAATTAACATTCATTTCATGGACCTGGATGTATTTCTTTATAATTGCCAAGATTTGTTAAATTTATCAATACTATAACCATGGTTATTCCATTAATAAGATTTGAGATTACCATTAGCTTAATAAGAACAATCTAAAATTGATTTTCCTGCAACAAATTAGTTTCCAGCTTTTTGTGTACAGGCATTTTTCACTTTCCAGTGCAACATTAATGAAGATTAATGCTCAAAATTTAAAATCTGGTAAATAGATATTAGAAAATACAGAAAGTAAAAACATATCTTTTTGAACAATAGAAAAGAAAGTGCATAGAAAAATTATGCATAAAAATAATATAAAATTTATGTTAGTTTTAAGTTAATGGTAATCAACATGTAAAAGTAGAGTATTAGCTGCTGTAATAGTAATCTGTATGCTTTGGAGGAACTATGTCTCTGTAATTTTAAGATTATTCAAGACATCCTATTAACAGATTATCCATTCAGTGCTTGCGTTGTTGCCAAGTTGTAACAATTTTCCCTTGGTGTTTGCATTAGAGAAACTAGTTTTGTGGTTTTGCAATTTTTTTGTTTGTTTTATGGGTTTTTCGTCACTGTTTGTTATTTGTTTGTTTTCAGGGGATTATTGCTGGGTTATAATATTTGGTTTTGGAGGACACTTTTTTTTTCATGGTTCAAGGATTGGAAGCTTTTTGCCTCAAAGTATTTTAGTCATGTTCAAAAAATTACCTGAACATATAAACATTTATATAGTTACTCCTCCTTTACATTAAAGCATTCAGTTTGTTTCTATTTCTAAAGTTTCTAACAAAGGTTTGAGGTGAACACTTAAAAGTGTGAATCAAATGGATCCAGCAGAATCTTGTCAATGTCTCCTAGTTAAAGACCTCAGAGTTTTCACCACAAAAATATATTTAGGGTTTTTTCTCAGTATGTATTTAAATTCCACAAGACCTGCAATTGTCATTATTTTTGAAAACAAGCAGGAGATTATTATAACATAAAAATATTTTATTCTATTGAGATTATTGTTTAATTAAAAACCACTGATCATTAACTAAGTAGGCTACTGCATTTTCAGTCTCCCTTTATAACTCCCTTTATTTAAAGGTGTGATGGGAACTACCAGGCAGTAACCATTACTCTGTGAGGACTCAGCACTGGGCAATGATTCTATACCTTTATTTCAACATGTCAGGGAAAAAAAAAAAGTTATTAAAATGCTGTTTTCAATAGTCTTTTTACAATTCGAATTTAGACTAATAGTTATAATACAGCATAGAGAAAACCTACCACTACGTTTATGATGCTGGTTACCAAGACAAATTCCAGCAGGGATACCGGCAGTGTGTATTACCACTTTGCTTCCATTTATTCTTATTTCCTTCTGCAAAAGTTGCACCAAGTATCAACAAACTTAAATAGTTAAATTCAATCTCAGGAAAAAAATAGTTCAAAATATTATTTTAATTGTAATAATAGTATCCTGAGACATCCACTCCAAAAGGAGGATATAATTAAAAATCAGGTTTTCCAAATAGGCTATGAAAGAAGAATTTTTAACAGTTCATTGAAGTGTAATTTAACATTTTTAAAACAATATGTAGTTAATTTTTGCATGTCTAAAATATTTTTATAGTTTTTCATAGAGAAAAGGAGGCAGCCTTAATGCTATATTCAAATGCCTGAAAGCGGGTTATAGTGAAGTGGGAAGTCAGTCTTTTCTCCAAGGTAACAAGAGAAAGAACAGGTAGAAATGTCCTCAAGTTGCATTAGAGGAGGTTTAGCTTGAATAGTAAGAAACATTTCTTCACTGAAAGTCAGGCATTAGAGTAGGTTGCCCAGGGAACTGGTGGAATCACCATTCTTAGAAGTGTTCAAAAACCTTTAAATGTGGTACGTGAAGAAATGGTTTAGTGGTGAACATGGCACTCTAGATGAAAAGTTGGACTTGGTTATCTTGATTGTCTTTTCCAACCTTAACAATTCTAATATTCTCTGACTACGAGATCCTTCTTCTATTTCTTTTTAACAAATTTTCTGGATTTTTAGAGAGAGAACATACTGAAATATTGGTGGGTAATAGTTTCATAGATTATTGTGTTATTTAGATCTTTCACAACTGGAAACATGTTCAAGTAAATCCTAGAGTAAGAGTAGTAGGGATGCATTTTATTTAGGACTGATAACTGTGTCCCCTTCTGTTAAAAAACTGCTGAATACTACTTATTACCACATGTGCATTTGATTCACATGCTTTAATTATGGCAATACTCCAACCATAGACATTTCATAACTTTTTCTCTATTCTTCCTGAATGAAAACCTTTGTAGATCTCATAATGTCTCTGGAAAAGGCACAAAAAAAACGGCATAAAAAAGGCCAAAGCAATCAGCTTTTTTATCCCATTTTCATAATCTGTTGAAGGAATATTCTGTTTTATAACAAAATACGGGTTTATATATATCAAAACTTAAGAAGTCAAAATTAGGCAATTCAAGTCTCTCACGGAGATTATATTCATAGTAATTTACACAAACGTCTTGGCAAATATTCTGTACTTGTGTAAAATACCTCACCTTCCCTTTCTTCTCAGTATTAACCTTAATTGAAAACTCAGTTTCGTTGACAAAACATTTCAGTTTGGGCTTTCCTGACACAGCACAGAACCCATATTTTACATGACAGTACTCTCAAATGCTTTTATTAAAGAGTACTTTTTCGTGTAGTATTCCTTTTTCTGTTCCTTTTGTTTAGGTGCTGGAATGACTACATCTGGACCTCTGAGCAGATGATCTTTTAAGTCCAGTCTTCATGATGCCTTGTAGCAAGTTATTATTTGCCAGAGTGAAACCTTACGTTCCCCTTGCCTACTTGCCTTTAAAAGTGATAATAGGTACATGGAGTAGGCAGGGAAGGAGCTATGTTATGCTTAAACACTCCTGAAGTTTCAGCGGTTTGAGAACCAGTAGTATGGGATCTATTAAAGGATTTGTCTATGCTGTACTGGAAATTGTAGGCTGTGTTAAAAGTTTATGTTTCTGCAATCTATCCAATTATTTCTGTTTTATTTCTGTGCAGTTATGTGATGTTATTCTTGTATTTTTCTTGCACACTGTTGTTTTTTGATAAGATGTCTAATTTGTCAGGATTTTTATATATTTTAATCCTATCCTATAGGGCTTTTACAGTCATCTATCCATCAGTTACAGCTTTTTAAAGCTTATAGTTTCTTCCATCATTCAAATCTCTTTTCTTTTAGACAGTGGCTAACAACACAGCCAAAACAACCCCCTGTGGAACTCCCCAGCTGAAATGATAATTATGATTCCTTGTTAACTGAAAGCAATTTTTTCTAACAGTTGGTGGTCACATCTGATTCATATTTTGCTGGTCTGCTTACAAGAATATAATAGCACATATCCCCTTTAATAAAAATGTAGTTATATAATATTTCTTTTTTTTTTTTTTCCCCTCACGGGAAAGTTCATGCTTTAGCAATTCATAAATAAATCTGCCTTAATGAGTCAAAGGCATAAAAACATTTCAGAAAATGTAATTCTTATAATTAGCACTATTTATAAACAGTATGAATTTTCCTCTAGCTGTATTGATATAAATTTTTGCTTTAAGCACCATATTGGTAATTTTAAAGTCAAAGTTGCAGTGGCTTTTCACTTTAGTTATACTTTTCGTAAATGGTTATCTATGAAATCTGTACCATTGGTTGTGAATGTATATACAGGCATCAGAGTACACATAAGACTACAAATACACACTCAATAGCAGTATTTTCTTTATAAGCCCATGATCATTGATTGTAAATTGATTGTAAATAGAGGACAAATTGAAACAAACATGATGTAAATATTTCTGGTGTTATTCTATACAATTTTCATAGTAAGAATTGTTTATGCCAGTTTGGTCTAACATCTTTTTTGTTTGAGTCAGTTCTTACTAACAATTTGAAATCAGAGTCAAATGTCACATGAGAGGGCTAAAGTCCAATGGTAAATAGATAATTACCAAAAATTTTGGGTTTTTTTTTCCCTCTTTTGCTATTTTATGAGTCTTCAAACTTGCAAGTGTTCATGAGAATTGAAGGATATCCAGTTATATTACTACCTTTGTAACATACAGATAAAATTGAAATTATTAATTTATTAGAAAAACCGTAATATGCTAATTACCTTTACATAAATTCTGTTTTGCTCATTCATAAACATATTAAGTGAAACTACTAAAGGGATTGTTATCTCAGTTTAAAAAGTTTTGGATACAATCTTACTGGTTAACAAGCTGCTCACTAATTTAAAATCTGTAGTTGAGAAAGGACAGCTAACACTTCCTTAATGGAAAAAGTGAACATAATTGTATTGTGAACTGGAAGGAGTAAAATTTTTGGTACAAATAGGTGCAGGGCACATGCTAGCATTGACAATTATTAGAGGTTATTATCATGCTATCATCTAACACTCATTAGAGAAAAGACAGCGCTGAAACAACAGAAATGTCTGTTTGCAGGTAGAGGATTCAAATGTTATTAACAATAGTAAGTCATGTAAATGAGGTTTTTATGAATCAGGATTTCTCTCTCCACTGAGTCATAAAACTAATTAAATTATTGAAAATAAAAATATGTAGTTTTAATATTTGATCCAAGTCTCCAGATCTTGAAGCTGTTCTTTAGATTTCCTATTGCTGAATTACAATAAAATTTTAGACTTAACTGTGGTGGAATTTCCATTATGTAAAAATGTTACTCATATGAACTTTACTTAGTGTTTTTAAGGCACATTTGAAACTTCATAGCCTTTGGGATTGTTTTCACCTTTACTTAGTATTTTAATTATATTTTTGATCTCGTATTTTTGCAGCTGTTGGCTTGTTTTCTATTGAATCAATTAGTCCACACAGCAGAAAAAAAGAAGCAATATCAGCACAATCTTGTCAATCTTTTAATTGACCATATATGAAGGCCAATCCTACACCCTTCATTCTTCAAATCTTGGACTATTCTTATGATTGCTGTCATATCACATAGATTTCCATTGACAGCTAATCTGTTTCACAAGTGGTTGCGAAAACTATAAAGTCAATGTCTGTTAAAACTTTAAAAATCGAAAACTATTTTTACTTTAAACAAATATCCAAGACCCTTAAAAAAATTAGTTATACCATAGGGAAAAACATTATCTGTAGAAATGTTTTATCGTATCACTGTCTTGAAAGATGCGTTCCACAGTATAAAGGAGCTAGGCTTTGCCTTGATTATAGTCATCTGCCAAAATAAAAAAAAACATGTTTGTAATATTTATGTGCTCTGACATACAGAGTTCCCAGTTTACTCAGATAATCTATGATGTGCAGAATATTAGAACTTCATAATATCAAAATCTCAGACAAACATCACCGTCAAAACATTCTCTACAAATCTTAAACAGTAAAACATGTATCTTTGTCGGAAGACACACCAAAAGACTTGGGAAAATCAACAAAAGAATGAGTCTGACTTGATCCAAGGCATATACCAATGCTAAATGAATAATAGAAACTTATTGGTGGAACTTGTGAAGAACTTATATAAAACCTAACTGATTCCACAATTTACAGAAGCCAGTAGTACAACATAATGTTATTTCATACTAATAGAAGAATGAAGACTCCATTCAAAACAAACAAGCAAATAAAAAATAAATCAAGTCTGTATCTAAAAAATACAAAAACCTGCAACGTAAAAATGTTCAGGAAGCATCTTATTTACAGTTTTGCAGAAGGAGGAAGTCATATGATGAATGAGGCATAAGATGCTTGGCTTTTTAAATGTAGTAGTTCCCTTCATAATGACACTTATAAATATTGCTTGTATTAATAATCCAGTTTTGGTATTTCACACAATCACAGAACTACAGAAAAGTTAGAGCTGAAAGGGACCTCTGGAGATCACCTAGGCCAACCTCTTGCCAAGGCAGGGTCACCTTAGAGCAGCTTACACAGGAACACACCCAAATGGGTTTTGAATGTCTCCACCAAGGGAGACTCTATGACCTCCATGGGCGCCTTGACCCACAAGGATCACTGAGTCCAACTCTTAAGTGAATGGCTCATACAGGGGTTGAACACCTTGACCTTGACATTACTAGCACCAACCTCTCACCAACTGAGCTAATCTCATGGTCAGGCCTGTTAAGGCTTGTGAAGACATAACCGAGAGAGACCTTTGTCATTGTTTAAAAATATCTAAAGAGGGAGTGCCAATAAATGGAGCCAGGGTATTCTTGGTAGTGCCAAACAATAGGACAAGAGGCAATAGGCAGAAACTAATGGACAGGAAGTTCCACCTGAATATGAGGAAGAATTTCTTTTCTGTACCAATGACCACACACTGGAACAGATTAACCAGAAGTGTTGTGGAGTCTGCCATACTGAAGACATTCAAAGACTGTCCCAGCATGATCCTCTGCCACGTGCTGTGGCACAACCCTGCTTGACCTGACGACCCACTGTGGTCCCTTCTAAACTGACCCATTCTGTCATTCTGTCATTCTATGAAGTAGAGCAGGAGGAGGATCTCCCTTGACCTACTGGTCACATGAATCCTGACACATCACAGGATACTGGCCTCTTGGCTGCAAGGGCGCATTGCTGGCTCATGGTCAACTTGTGATCTACAAAGACCCTCAGATACTGCTCTGCAGAGCTGCTTTCCAGTATGTCAGCCCCCAAACCTGTACTGGTACTTGAGGTTATCCCTTCCCAGATGCAGAACTCTGCACTTCCCCTTGTTGAACCTCATTAAGTTTCTCTCCGCTCAACTTTCCAGCCTATCCAAGTGCCATTGAATGCCAGTGAAACCTTCAGGTATATCAGCCACTCCCTCTTTTTCAGTGTCATCAGTAAACTTGCTGAGGGTACACTTGATCCCTTTGGCCAGGTTGTTGACAAACAAGTTGAATAAGGCTGGACCCAGCATTGTTCCCTGGGAAATGCTACTGAGTAGAGGCCTCCAATCAGATTCTACACTGATCATAACACTCTGAGCTCTGTCATTCAGCCACATTAGGAACAGAACTGAGAATACTCAGGAATGTCCATTTCTTCCCCCATGGCCTAGACTGATATGGCACTATAATCCCAGTTAGTCCAGTATGTGGCAATTACTTCTTTTAGAAACTTGTTCTATACATGAAGAAACAGAAGGAGAGAAATGTCACAAAAAATAATGGAAAATCATATGGTAAGAAAGAGTATCCTTTTTAAAGAATTTAAATTAATGTCACTGAACTCTAACCTTGTAAAACTGTGATTTATGCTAAACAATGCAATGATGTGCTCTTACACAGTAGAAAGTATCGTGTATTTTGTTGTCATTTAGGATAAGAAGACAAACCAGTAATAACATAGCAAGAATTCTAAGGGCATGAGAAAAGTCAGAATAGAAGGTATACACAGTACAAGCAGTCACTCTTGAGAGTGCAGAACCGAAAAGATCCATTTATTTTATTATCCTTTATATTGTGCCCTGGGCTATATCAAGAAACATTTCTTCTGTCAATTCAATTTATGAAGATGTGTCTGAAAACATATTTTTGAAAAAATCTTTTACTGTGAAATTTGGAAGACAATTTTAACAACTGGAAATTATATGAGAGCCAACACTATTTTATTTTTTCACATAAAATAGAATTATTAAAAATCAGCATACCTGTATCACCAAATATTGAGACGTGGCATGCAGGACTCTTGAAAAAAACTATTGAAAATATCACACATTGTTTCAAGACAGATTTCCTACTTATTTATCTAAAATTTTGTTTGCTTATTTGTATTTTAATGAATGAAAATATTTATAAAATCATAAAGTAGTTGATTTATAGAAAAATATTTTAGATGAATGAAATATGACAGTTAAAAGGAAAAGTGAAAGGGTTTAGAGCCAAGGAGTGTAATGGTAACTGCTACCCATTATTCACAACTGCCAACTCGATTCTTTTTCTTGATGCAGCCTACCAGTGCTTCTGAACCAATGGTTCAAATGCACTTCTAATAAAGTGGTAATGATTTGTCTTCTACAATATTATTTTCTGGAATATGTATGTTGTGGCTAAGGTTCACTTCAATATGTAAGTGTGTAAAAAAACAGTTTTCAAGAACTCCAAGTTAATAAACAGGCAAGTCTGTTGTCACATCACAGCTTGTTTTATTACAGTTAACAGAGAAAACTCAGGTAGAAATACATTATTTATAAACATGTCTCGGATTATCATTTTACTGAAAAATTACAAATGCTGAAAAAATGCACAGATTTTCTCTAAAAGGATTTTAACTGTATAACTGAAGTTTTATTGTGTATCTATTTCTTTCGTAGTTGAGCTACAATGTTTGAATGACAGAATGCTACACTTGGCCAATTACACTCTAAGAAAATGCACTTCTAAAGTAAAAGCTTTTCTAATAATATGTACTTTTCTCTGTACTTTTCCATTTTTACCTCAAACAGCTCAGGAGCTGGTCTACAAGATTGATGGCTTATAATATCTGGACAACTTCTTGTCTCAATTAATGGAGGATGACATATAAAGGTAGACTGTGTCTGTTCTGTACCTGTGAGTAAACTATAGTAACATGTGGGATATTACTGTATATGATGCAGTGTGTAACATATCACTTTATTTATTATGAGCTCAGAACAGTCTAGAAAACAGAAAATGTCTTATATTTTCATTAGGACATCTGGAAACTAAAAATTGTATTTATGGAATTGCTGTTAACAGGGACTTGAAGATTCCTTTCGGTTGCAGTTTGACAGTTAAAAAAATTACAGTGTTGTCCAGGTGACAACATTTCTAAATATGTTTTCATTTGCAAAAGTAGGAAGTAGAGTAGGTAGTTTCTAGGAAAGGCACACAAGAAACAAGTTCATTACATTACTGTGGTTAATGAAGAAGTGTGAGTCCTCTGTATTTTTTTATGAAGCAGACACAGAATTAAAAAGTTCATATCTCTATTATATCCAGTTCACAATTACTTGCTATGAAACATAACTCTAAAACCCACTGGAAAGTTCTAAAATTTGGATCTTCGTCATCCTTGACCGGTCCCTGCACCTTTTGGATTCTCTTTCCTTTATAATTAATTATTTTTCATAGTCAAAAATTAAACATCAAAATTTGTATCTATTATATATTTCAGATAGTTTATGACAAGAATAAATTTTGGTGTTTTATTCAGGTCAAACACCTAGATATTTTTTGTCCTCTGATGGACCCTACTAGAAAACACTCTTGATATGTAGGAAAGATTGGCTACTTGGCACCAACTGTTTGGATAAACAATCTTTGCTCTGGAAATCAAGGAAACAATTGACAAACACTTCACAGAATCAGTGCGAGCGTCACTTTTCTTTAAGATGTCTGAGGCAGGAGACAGAAACCTTTGTGGCAGCAGCTAACTGGCATTATATGGGGAGAGAGTCACAGATACTGGCCCAGAGCCACATTATCAGTGTATGCCTGCTGCCTAACATGCAGCACAATAGATAGCAAAAACAGTAGTTCTCCAGCAACACACATCCATAGGTGTCCAATGCTCTGCTAAGCTGAAGCCAATAAAGCACAGATGTTGGCAGCCCAAACAGATGGAGTGCATTAACCAATTATCTTGAGTGTCCTGCTCCTGGGACTCTGGTGCTGGATCTGGCTGGGTCATAGCTACTGGGCCTTGGCTCATGTGAATGTGAAGTGTACAAACCAGTTATGAAATAGAAATATTAGAAAGGAAACTGCAGTTCACCAGAGGTAAGCATCCTGCTTAGGAAATTTATGTCTGATCATGCCTGTGAGCAAGCAGTGCTTTTCTGCTACCACAGCTGTACTACCAGCACTCTGAACCACTCAAAAGTATTAGAGAGAGACAAAACAAATAGTCTACATCTCAGATATGCTCAGTGGGGTTCTAATATCTCCAAGGAGAGAAATTCCACAGCTTCTCTAAGGTATTTATGCTGGAAATAAATCACATGTAAGACAAGATTTTTTTCTAATATCTGAACCCCATGTTGCTATAACTTCCTGTCAGGTAGTTACAGAGCAATAAATTCTTCCCTCAGCCTTCTTGTCTCCAGGCCAAACAATCCCAACTGCTCACAAAACTTGTCCTCCAGACCCTTCACTAGTTTCATTGTCAGCTGGATATTCTCCATTGTCCTGCACCTCGATGTCTTTTTTGTAGTGAAGTGCCCAAAACCAAATACAAGATTTGAGATGTGGCCTCAACCCATGCCTAGTACCAAGGTGTGGAAGAATGGTTGACAGAGCAGGGACATGGACCTCTGGAACCATTATTGCAGCAAACTCCATGTTAGCTAAAGTGAGCAAGAGTAAGGGGAACAGGCCGCAGAACAAAGCGCAAATTATGCCGATGGAACAGTTAACGGTCTCTCTGTCCTTTAGCCTTGTGGGTTGCAACTATGAAGATATAGGTTGCAAAATAGAGAACAGAAAGAGAGAACAACAGTTGCAACTATGAAGCAATAGTTAGCAAGTAGGGAACAGAGAACAGTAGACAAAGAAGTTGCAAGCATTGCTAAAGAAACAATGCAAATTATGACCTCTAGGCTGTAGCCAATTATGCTTTACTATTATGAATACATTATATAAAAAGTATAAAAGATGTAACACTTGGCAATAAAGTGGAAACTTGCTCTATCAATCATATCGATTGAATGCCTGTTTTCCCCCCGCCGTTCGCCCCAGGGGACAAACATGGTCTTAGTCCTGCTGACGCCACTATTCCTGATACAGGCCAGAATGCCATTGACTTTCTTGGCTACCTGGGCACACTGCTGGCTCACGTTCACCTGCTGTCAACCAACATCCGGAAGTCATTTTCCACTGTGCACGTTTCCAGCCATTCTGTTCCCACCCTGTTGCACTGCCTGGGGTTGTTGTAACCCAGTGCAGGACTCAACTCCACCCTTTTTTGAATCTCATACCATTGTCATTGGTCCATTGATCCAACCTGACCAGAAACCTCTGTAGAGCCTCCACACCTTCCAGTAGATCAACACTTCTACCCAGCTTGATGTCACCCGCAAACTGATCGAGGATGTACTCGATCCCCTCATCCAGATCATCCATAAAGCTATTAAACACGATTTGGCACAATATTGAGCCCTAGGGAACAACCCTGCTGAGTTGCCTCCAATTAGAAGTAACTCCATTCACCACAACACTTTGGGCCCAGACATGCAGCCATGATTTTACCCATCAGAGTATACTCAGAATTTTACTATTTTTAATAATACTATCGTCATTATTATATTATTTTTATAATCTTGTAAGAGTGTTCTCTTCCTGAAGCATGCTAAAAAGATGTGCGAAAGAGGTTTAGATTAGATAACAACAGAAGATTTTTCAACCAGTGGGTAATGCCAATGTAATCTCTGAAGAAAGCAAGCTGCTAGTGTGAACCAGACTGCTGTAAATCTGATCCGGATTCACTGTGTGATCCGATTGTATGACTTAAAAGTTGTATGTATCCTACTACAAGCTCACGAGGGATTTGCTTTTGCTGTTAAAATAAAAAAAAAAAAATCAAAAAACCAAACATGAGCTTTATTTCAATACCTCCAAGGAAACAAAATATTTAGATACCAATGGGAGACAATGATGCTGAAATCTGACTACGTCTGTAGTTAGCAGTATGTTTTATTTTAAAATAACAAAAAATTGTTTTTAGGTATAAAACTACTTTTATTTTGCTGAAGTACAATGTTTCAATTTATTTACTAGGTGATATTCTGATAAGACAGGCATTATGGTCCCATGATTAAAGGACAAGAGTGCCATTCATTCTAACCATTCAAACAGGTTTTTTGTCTTTCAATATCCTCATTTTTAAACTAGGATTAACATGTGTTCAGCCACTTCAAAGATAAAGAGTTTTGAAATGCCTTCTGTTTATAAGCATTACTATTATTGCAGTTATATTTTGTTAAAGCAGAGAGAAATTTTTCCTTTGAAGTTTTTTTTTATTAGCAGAGGATTCTAAAAAAATGAAAGGCAGTTTAAAGAATGCTTTTAAATATTTGTCTTGTCATGGAGTTTGTAAAGAAATTGCTTAACGAACAGATAGTAAATTTGAGGTGAGAAGCAGCAAAACCCTAAGAAAGAAGGAGTAACTTTCTCAGAGGGTGTAGAGGGGGACTACTTTTTTGCGCAATCATTTATTAATCTACTGTTACATTTTTGTGTTACCGAATGAAAACAAGCTCAATCACAAAATATTTAGGACATTTTATGTCTTCTTTATTAAGAGACAGAACAGTAAAACTAAAATATAATAAATGAATAATGTGTAGAAGATTGTAAATAGATGAGTTAACATTACCACAAGACACAAACATTTATAAAAATACTTATAATCTTAAGTGATACAAGTACAGTGAAAAAAAATAGAATATGCATATATTAGTCCAAAACCATCATACATGTCAACAAGTTTCTGCAAATATATACATTTGTCTTCACACAAATGGTACTTATGCAAGTAAAAATGAAAGTATCTCTTTTGCTGTATTTTCATCTGATTTAGTTTCAAAAGCTAGTACTTGAAATGTTTTTGTTTTAACATTCTTCATTTTTACATCAGTGAGGTATTTCTCCTGAGTTCACTCTTCAACCATTCTTTCATGCAACCTGTTTCTGTACATATTAGTTATATACCTGTAGGCTTGCCTATGTTAATTTTAAATGCCAAATTAATATATCTGATCTTTAGACACAACAGTTCTTTCATCATGTTTTGCACTACTGACAGGGATTTCATGAAGCTGTTCTGATTTATTAGTTCCACTACAATTCCTTCAGGAATTGCCACAATGCGCAATGTTATAGATAGCCACCTCCTTTTAAACATTCAAAGACTCTATTACCATGGAAGATTTCAGCTGTTCCTTTCTCAAATCTTAAAATAATCAACTTGGCAATTACCAGTTTGGTTTAAGGCTTTAATTAAGTGGATATTTTGATTACATAATCATTGGTTGATATAATTTAAATACATAGTTTGTCTATCTAATGTTTAGATTTTTATATAGCCTTTCACATAATTTTTTATGCTTTTTTGCTATTCTCTTCTGTTCATAGTGGAGCTATTGTAGTGGGATGTCATTTGAGCTTGTGCAACCTGAGTGTATCTCTGTTACTTCCCAAGTTTCAAAAGTAACTTTTTTAGGTTTTCAAATTTTATTTTTCTTAAACCTCCATTTCTAACGTGATTCTGAAAAGTGATATAGGTGAAAATGCAAAGTGCTGGAAAAGGGGAACTGCAATAGCACATTTTATTCTTTGTCATGTCTTTTGTATTCCTCTTCCTAAAGACATCCTAGCCAAGATTTCATTTCCTATCCCATTTATATATTGTGCATCAGTATTTTCTATTTGAGAATAACTGCTGAATTTAGTGTTAAGGCCTAAAAACTCTAAAGTGAACCTCAAAAAAGCTAAATAGATTTCCAAGAAAATTACTGCCAGTGTACTTAAACCTCTCTGATATTAGAAACACATAAATATAGATCAGCAATTATAACTCAGTCATTAAAAGTATAGGTATATTTAGAATCAGTATCGGACACAAAAGTTGTAGTATCAAAGCACTTCTGTTAGGAAAATGAATCATCTGCTTCATATTGTTATACATGTATATATCCTATCCTTTATTTTAATTCATTTAGGCAGTAGATAGATGAAGGTAAAATATTTTTAATATATTTGCAGAATACAGAACAAAGCATTCACATTTTTCTGTGTTTCAGATACAGAGCAGTAATACACATATCAACATAACATTAATAATTTCACTCTCAAAGGTTTCTCTAACTCTCCCTTTGTTCATGAAGTTTAACAAGGCCAAGTAAAAGTGCTGCACCTGGTTTGGGAAAATCCCTTATATCAATACAGTCCGGGGGATGAACAGATCAGAAGCAGTTTTGTGTGGAGAAGGACTCAGGGATGCTGGTTGATGAGAAGCTAAACACGACAGAGTAATGTGCACTTGCATCCCAGAAAAACAATTATATCCTCTGCTGCGTCCAAAAGCAGTACGATCAGCAGGCTGAGGGAGGGAATTCTGCTCCCCTACTCTGCTCTTCTGAGACCCCACTGGGAGCACTGCATCCACTTCTGAGGTCACCAGCACAAGCAAGTCCAGAGGAGGCCACCAAGATGAGCAGAGGAATGGAGAATCTATCCTGTGAGGAAAGGCTGAGGGAATTGGTATTGTTTAGGCTGGAGAAGAGAAGGCTCTGGAATGACCTAACTGCAGTGTTCCAGTAGCTGAAAGAAGCCTGCCTACAAGGAAGACGTAGAAAGACCTTTTACAAGGACCTGTAGGGACAGGACAAGGGGAAATGGCTTTTAACTGAAAGAGATTAGGTTTAGATTCAATATTGGGAAGAAATGTTTTAATGTGAGGGTGGTAAGGCATTGGAGGAAGTTGCCTAGAGCAGCTGTGGATGTCCAGTCCTCGGAAGTATTCCAAGTCAGGTTGGACGGAGCCTTGAGCAACCTGGTTCAGTGGAATGTATCTCTGCCCAAGATAGAGGAGTTGGCACTAGATGATTTTTAAGATCTCTTCCAATCCAACCCATTCTAGGACTCTGTGATTTTCTATGCAAAATACACAAACCTTAACAATTATATGATTGTAAGGCCTGAGAACACCATAGACTCAAGACAATTATAATAACAGAGGAAAGATGAATCAAAGATCATCACCTATTCTGCTGCTGACCTCTATTTTTCTTTTGCCCTTTAAGTCTATATCTGGCTTTCCTCACTGTATTGGGTTTGCGTGGACAAGTTTTGGTAGCAGAGGGGCTACAGGAGTGGCTTCTGTGAGAATCTGCCAGAAGCTGCACCCATGTCAGGGAGAATCAAGGATGGATCTGATGCTGGCTATGGTTGGAACAATAAGAAATGGTGGTAACGCATATAGGATAACATATTAAGAAGGACAAAAAACTTACTGCACAGATGTAATTGTGGCCAGGGAAGAGAGGAGAGAGGATATGTGAGATGAACAACTATGTAGATACCAAAGTCAGTGGAGAAGGAGAGGGAAGAGGTGCTCCAGGCACCTACAGATGTTCCCCTGTAGCCTGTGGTGCAGATCATCATGAAGCAGCTGTGCCTCTGCAGCCTATGTAGGACCACAGGTGTGCAGTGATTCACTTGCAGCCCATGGAGGAACCCATGCCAGAGTGGGAGGATGCCTGAAGGACGCTGTGACCCTTTAGGAGGCCCATGCTGAAGAGAGGTTTTGGCAGGGACTTGCTGAACCATGGAGCAAAGACCTGCAATGGAGCAGACTTTCCTGCTCTGGCACGGTAAGATTTTAACCCCATGGGGGACCCATGATGGAGCAGGCTGTGCCTGGAGGACTGCACCCCATGAAGAGTGACCCATATTGGAGCAGCTTGTGCAGAACTGCTTATGGGATGGAGTCACACTGGAGAAGTTTGTGGAGGACTCTGCTGGGGAAGGACCCCATGCTAGAACAGGAGAAGGACTCTTTCTCCTGAGCAGCAGCAGGAAAAATGTGTGATGAAGTGGTCACAATCCTCATTCTCCATCTTCCTCTGCTGCTATGGAAGATGAGGAAGAGGCCAGGAAGAAATGAGGGGTGTGAGGAAGGTGTTTTTAAGATTTAATTTACTTCTCATTATCCTGCTCTGGTTTTTCTTAGTAATAAATTCAGTTAATATCCCCTGTTTTGCCTGTGATTGTAATTGGTAACAGATCTCTTCTAGTTCTTATCTCAATTCCGGAACTGTTTGTTATATTTTATCTTCCCTATCCAATTGTGGAGGGGAGAGAGAAATTGTCTTTTGTGTGTATTTGGTAACTAGCCAGGGTCAACTCACTACATTTTGGTTCCTTCTGTTTCACAACCTTCCTTCTAATGATTCTCTCCTGTTTCACAATTGCTTTCTCAGGCCCAGAGAGGTAGTATAACTGCTGACTACGATGTTAAATGTAAACTGGTAGGTACTTTATGGATACAAAATTATGACTGCTTTTCAAATCAAAGCTACATATAGGTAAGAGTTCGCCTAAAAATATCACACTTTCTGCCTTACCTTTCTCCTTCCTCTAGTTTAGGAAGAAGAGCCTGAGATGTGATATTTCAGTGTTTTCTTCATGTATCTCCTTACTGTGATATCTTTCACAATGTGAAAGTGTTTTTCTTAGAGTTCAGACACCTGCTGTCATTGTTCTATGCGATCAAGTGTTTATGTCATATGAAAGAGATAAATAGATAAACACTCAAACATAAATATGAAAAGGCAGTGGAACTGAGAACTGTGAATGTGGCACTACAGCGTGTTTTTAGTGAAAAATAATTTAACTAGAATATAATTTTACCATGAAATTTTAAAACTAGGGTCAATAATCACTTCTGTCTTCCATCTAGTATTCTATAAAAGCAGTATTCATTTTTAATGGATTATTCACGGATTCCTCATATTTTTCAAATGTCTTCTATACACTCTCTTTGTATAAGAGGTATACTGTAAAAATGTGGTGGTTTTTTTTTTTTTTTTTTGAAGGGAGTCAAAGGTTATAGATAATACAAAGGAATGGTTTCTCTTCTAACCCCATCGCAATCATCCTATATATCACTAGTGACTTTTGGCATAATTGTCTTGAAATAGAAAAATGCATGGTATATGATTGATTTCCAATTCTTTGAGATAACTCAGTGACAAATAAGAAGCCAGAGCAATTTATTCTGAGGTGTTTGTTAAATATCATAGGATCTAACTTGTTAGAGAACCAGCCCATTTCCACCTATTTAATACCTAAATTTATCTTTACACAGTGTTCGCATGAATATCAACCAATATGATGTAAATATGCATTAGCAATTAATAAATGAAGATTCTTTACATTTTTAGTATCCTGGTAAAACAATATTGTGCTATAATTTTGATGCTTGTTATTATGCATATATGATATTCTTTATATTTGGTAAAGTATAACATGGTTGAAATTTCCAAATAAACCTTGCTGGGAAGATTATGGTACAATAAAAGAATTATTCATTGTTTCAAAGTTTTCTAATGTATTCCCATTTCTTAAGACTAACAGCATGTCAACTAGCAAATATTCCATTGCTTATAAGTAAGCTTGAAACCTTACTTTACACAATAAAATATATACTGGGTATTTCCCCAAGGAGATATAAGACTTATTATTGCTATAAAAATATATTAACTTTATAGATACAAAATACCAGAGAGACTTTAAAACTTGTAATGCAGATACATCAAAAAAAGCTTCAATGTATTGGCAGAATATTCATGTTCCTGACATTCATAAGATAGTCCTTTAAAAAGCAAAACTAATTTATGAAAGTTCTTAGTTCAATTAACATATATGTCTTAAGTATTCCTAACAAAATTTAATGAGAAAAAGTTGAGAGATTGGTTGGAAGAAGAAGCTACCACCAGCTATATTAGTGAGAAATCAGACTCATTCACAAAACACCAATTTTGCACATGCACTACTGATAGGCACTGCCCATCTGATTCAGGCATTCACAGTGAAGAGAGGTACAAACCGAAAAATATCTTCATTCATGTGTTTGCAATGCAAAACTACAGTTCATAAGGTGCAGCATCTCAGACATCAGGAGCATAAATTCCATAGTTTTATTGGGAAAATTTAATAAAATAATCTGTAGGATTTATATGTACCAAAAAATCTTTTTTGCTGGCGACAAACATACCAGCTTAATAAGTATTTGTTTACAAGGATGCAACTTATTACAAATCAATGGCAGGCAGGCAGGAAGGCAGGGAGGGAGGGAGGGAGGGAGGTATGTTCCTTTTTTGTTAATTTCCTAGTCCTTTTTTTAATGAAGGCAGAGCAAAGGAGGACTTAGTAAAAAAAAAAAACACTGAAGGAGAGACCAGAAATAATTGTAGTAATCCAATTTTTAGTAAATGTGGGTAATGTCTATGTGCTTTCTGTCTCCCTGCAGACCAACAGCTAACACCTATGAGATCAAGGATAGATAGAGGACTATGGTCAACTGTGGAGGTACTCATGAAGGGCAAAGGAAGCCAGGTAGTCTGGATATTCCTAAGAAATTCCTAAGGGTGCAGGAGCAGGCCATCCTCACGTACCAAAGGAGGAGCTGGCAGGGGAAAAGACCAGCTTGGCTAAACAGAGAACTTTTGCTGGAACTCAGTCAAAAAAAGACAGTTTATGACCTTTGGAAGAAAGGGCAGGCAACTCAGGAGGACTGCAAGGTTGTCTTGAGCTTATGCAGGGATAAAACCAGAAAGGCCAAAGACCATGTAGAATTTAATCTTGCTACTATCATAAAAGACAACAAAAACAGTTTCTGTAAACACATTAGCAACCAAAGAAGAGCTAAGGAGAATCTTTATCCAGTTTTGGATGCACAGGGAAACTTATTGACAAAAGATGAGGAAAAAGTTATATATTTAATTTGGCCTCTGCCTCAGTCTTTAATAGTATGACCACTTGTTCTCCTGGTACCCAGCCCCCAGGTGTAAGATAAGGATGAGGAGCAGAATGAAACTCCCATAATCCAAAGGGAAATGACCCTTGTATTGCAAATGACTTCACCACTTAGACATGCACAAATCTATGAGGCCAAAAAGGATCCACCCAAGGGTACTGAGGAGCTGGAGCAAATGCTTATCAGGAAACTTTCTGTCATTTGTAAACAGCCCTGGATAACTGAAGAGGTTATTGAGGAGGTCCCAGGTGATGAGGTCACATGATGCCCATGACCTGGGAAAAAACCATGCTTGTCAGGCTGACCTCAGTGCTGGGCAACATCATCTTGAGTGTCATCATACAGTATGTCGAGGACAAACAGGGAATCAGCTCCAGCCATCAAGAGTATGTGAAAGGGAGGTCCCACTTGACAAAACTGGTCTTCTTCTATGACAAAGTGACCCACTTAGTAGATGAGGGAAAGGCTGTGGTAATTGTTTATCTAGACCTAAGTAAAGCTGCTGACACCATTTCCCATAGCCTTCTCCTAGAGATGGAAAAAAATTGCTCATGTCTTGCTGGGTGAAAAAAATTGGCTGATGGCCAAGCCCAAGGACCAGTGGCAAATGGAGTTACATCCAATTGGTGGTCTCACAGGTAGTGTTCCACATGGCTCAGTATTAGGGCCAGTCTTGCTTAATAATTTTACCTCTGACCTGGATGAGGGGACCAAATTTCACTCCTGTCAGTTTGCAGATGACACCAAATTGAGTGGGAGTGATGATCTACTGGAAGGTGAAAAGGCTGAATCAAGGCTCATGAAGTTCAACATGACAAAATATTAGGTCCTGCCCTTGGGTCACGGAACTGTGATGCAGTGCTACAGGCTTGGTCCAGAGGGGCTAGAAAGCTTCCAAGCAGAAAAGGATCTGGAGCTACTGGCTGATAGCTGGTTGAATATGAACCAGCCATGTGTCCAAAAAACCCCAAGGGCATCCTGGCTTGTGTCAGAAAGAGTGCGTTCAGCAGACCAGAGCAGTGATTGTTCCTTTGTCCTCTGCTCCGGTGATGCCACACCTTGAATTCTGTGTTCAGTTTTGGGCTTTTCCTGCAGAAGAGCAACATATTTGATGGAGTCTAGAGTACAGCTCTTTAATAAGCAGCTGAGGGAGCTGGGGTATAGCCCAGAGCAAAGGAGTCTCAGGTGAGGCCTTTTCACACGCTCTCCGCAACTATCTGAAAGGAGGTTGTAGTGAGTAGGTGTCAGTCCCTTCTCCCATGTAACAAATGACAGGGCAAAAATGTTTCATACAAAGGGTTGTCAAGCACTGGAACACACTGCATAGGGAAATGGTTGAGTCACATAGATGTGGTGCTCGGGAACATAGTTTAGTGGTAGGTTTAGGTTAACGGTTGGACTCAATTATATTAGAGGTCCTTTCCGACACAAAGGATTCAATGATTCTGTGAATACATCCAGGAGAGGGCAACAAAGCTAGTGAAAGCCTGGAAGAAATAAAACTATCAAGTCAGGTGAGGTGATCCTCAGTCTCCATTCTTCTGTGGTAAGAGGCTACCTGGAGTATTATGTTTCACACTGGGTCACCCAGGATGAGAAGGACATGGACATAGAACAAGTCCAAAGAGGTTCACAAAGATTACTAAAGGATTGGAGCACCTGTCCTATGAAGACAGGCTGAGAGAGGTTGTTCAGCCTGGAGAAGAGAAGGCTCTGGAGAGACCTTATAACAGTCTTCTAGAACATAAAGGATATCTGCAAGAAAGGCAGAGTGAGACCTTTTGTAAGGGAGTATAAGGGCATCATAGAACAAGTCATAGTGGCTTGAAACTGAAAAAGACCAGGTTTAGATTAGAGGTTAGGAAGAAATTCTTTACTGGGAGGGCAGCAAGGCGCTGGCACAGGTTGCCCAGACAAGCTGTGGATGCCACATCCCTGAAAGTGTTCAAGGCCAGGCTGGGTGGGGCTTTGAGCACCTTGGTCTAATGAAAGATGTTCCTGCTCATGGCAGGCGTTTAGGACTAGATGGCCTTTAAGATTCCTTCCAACCTAACCCATTCTATCATTCTATAACTCTATTAATGTCCTAAGAGGAGTGACTATGGACTTTTGATTTCACTAGCTTGAAGAAAAGGACATTGAAGGCCACAGCTTCCTGAGGAGAGGAAGTGGAAAAGGATAGTCTGATCTTTTCTTTGAGGGGTCCAGTGATAGAAAGAGTGACAATGAACTCGTCAGGTAGTTGGACTAGATTATCATTACAGATCCCTTCCAACTGGAACTAAGTATCCTATCCTATCCTATCCTATCCTATCCTATCCTATCCTATCCTATCCTATCCTATCCTATCCTATCCTNCCAACCCATCCCATCCCATCCCATCCCAAAGCTGAGGCTCTTGTTTCTTGGTTGGTAACCATGATCAGAAAATACTTTATGCTTCTTGATACTGTTGCTGGAACTTTCTAGTTTATGTTCTTCATCTTTGGCTGTGATGAGGACAGTAGACTGATACCTCTCATACATTTGGTCTTACAGTATCTAACCTGTTTTCCAATCTGTTGTCTGGAGTTCTTGTAAGATTCTTAGTTTTGTTTATGCCTCTCTTGCCTTTCCCTGATGTGTTGTCTCATCAGCTATTGGTTGTATATTGTCTTGTGCAGAAAATGACCAATATTTGTTCTCCCTCATCACTTTCTTAATTTTTGGGCAAAGTCATTAAATACTTCAAAACAAAAAGTGTGGAAGCCTTTAAATAAGGTATTTCAGCTTCATTTGCTTATTCTCTCATTTATTTTAAAAATTTAATTACCTATCTAAGACATTAATACCATTCTAAAGTCATCCGCAAAGTGAAAAATTATTTTCTTGTTTTCACATGAAATTGCAATGTTTTTAAACTTTTTATTGATACCTCTTGACCTGTTACTGGGCACCACTTAGAAGAGTTTGTTTCACTTTTCTTTACTCAACCCCTCATCAATGTGTGATGGGAATCTGCTGGGTCTTGATTTTCTAGGTGAAAGTGCCCAAGCTCTCTCAGCCTCTCCTCATATACTGCAGTATCTTAATTATTGTTTTGTCCCTTCACTGGACTTTCTCCAGTATGTCCATGCGTCTCTCATACTGGGGAGCCTAGTGCTGGATAGAGCACTTAAATATGCCTCACGAGGCCTGAGAGAAAGAATCACCTCCCTTGAGCTGCAGGCAATGTTCTTTGCAATGCAACACAGGAGGTCTTCTTTGCCCCAGGAGCATGTTTCTGGATTATGTTCAACTTGGTGTTAGCCAGAGCTCAGATGTCTTTCTCCACAGAGCTACCTCCCAGCCCATCAGTCTCCAAACTGTACTGGTCCCTGGAGTTATCGATCCCCAGTGTTTGGCATTTACTTTAGCCTTTTTCAAAGGTTACTCAGGGCCTATTTCTGAAGCCTGTCCAGGCGCCTCTGAATGGCACACCCATTAGTCTTTATCAGCCACTCCTCCCCCTTCTGTATCCTCAGTAAACTTGATGAAAGTACATTCTGTGCCTTTGAACAAGTCATTAATGAAGATCTTAGACATTCCTATTTTTAGCAAAAGCAGTTCTTACCTCAAAACAAAAGGGGTGGAAATCTGTTTGTGTAGGGCATTTTCAGATTAATGTGTTTATTATATCTTTTACCTGATTTAGATACCACAGTGCACATCTAGGGCAACAACTTTACTATAAATTTAGGATAGTTAATTATGCAAAAATTCTACAATACCTCAAGATGTACTGTTCTGTTGTGGTGGTTAATAGAATAATAAATATACTGGTTATCAAATATGAATAATCTATAAATGAATATACTCCCAAAAGAGACACTCAAATGTAAATATATTTTTTCTCAGAAGTGGCAGTCTCAATGGGAGATCATGAAAAACTAGACTTAGATGATAAATACATTATTGTATGACTTAAACAGAAAACTAATAGACCAAACATAGTCCAGTAATACCATCTTTCAAGGTTACAGAAATTGCTATCATATAGCAGAAGCAAGAACACTTTCTAAAGTTAAAAACAGAAAAAAACAAGAAATACTTACAAACACAAAAACTGGTAGGTAAACTTTGCCCTTACCACTAAGTTGAAAACCAGTAATTTTATAATAATTTGTTGTTTGAAGTGTCAAATATATAAATATTTTTTCTATCTCTCCATATTTTTAGGTTGAAAAAAGATAAAAATTTTCTAAAAGCATTTGTTCAAAGCTCTTCTAGAAGAATTTCCAAGAAAGAAAACAGGATGACAGCAGAAGTGCTGTGAATCTTACAAGTGGATTTTTGCTGGTTCTTTTTTTTTTTTTTATTTGAGTTTTCCTCACAATCACACTTCCACCTTCAATTTATCATCATAACACCACTCTATAAAATACATGTATCCTTAATGTGCAAAGGCACTCCTGTAGTATAGAGAAATTATAGCTTTTTTACACAGCTGCACTGTCAGAAACTGAACCCATGCTCCTGGGAATGCGGCAGAACCTGTGCCAATCATCTCTTACATGCCTGAACTGAAAGAAAGGGGAAGAAAAAGAGCATCTCTTTGAAAAAGATTTTGAATCTGTCATTCTGAATGATGAATCACAATACTTTTGGAAGAGAAAAATCTCTCCCACCATGAGCTTGGCAGTGACGCTGAAACAAAGTTAGTCTAATATTAATCCTTAATGTGTAAGTCCTACATAAAATTCCTCTCTCGATAATTTCAAGGGAAATTAGGAGCTCCAGGAACATCATATTTAGGGCTTTTTTGGGTCACCAGGTCACTCATTTTCCTACGTACATGTATTGGACTGTACTTGTATTCGTATTTTGATTTGAGGAGGCACACCGTATTTTGAGAAAATGACACTAAAAATGTGACATTAAAAATAAGAGATACTTCATTTCTTAGTAGTCTGATAACTTCTCTGTCATTTCATAGCTCTTCCTCAGAGCTCTATATGATTATGCTCCTCCAAAATTGCTGTCAACACGGGAAAAGAATAAGTATTTTGAGATTTGAGGTACCTGCCTTTCTGTTTGAACTTAAATCTGTTGGCTAGGCATCTGGAGAGAAATTGGAAATTACTTTTTAATGAAAATAACAATCACAAAATGATGGCATGTATTTTAATCACATTCATTTCTATGTAGCATCTATCAGTGTATTGAATGCTCAAAAGAAATCTCTGCTATGATACCCTTCCTCAAGCTGCAAAACAGCAAACTTATACAGCTCAAATGTCTCCATAATTTTTTTTAGTATTTCCAGCTGTGAAAAGAAGCTTCCTCAGATTCCTGGCCTGTGAGTCTGTGAGCAGCATTTCATAGTCTACAAATCAAAAAGTTAAAGAGATAGGAAAATTTAGACTGTAAACTTGTTGGTCCATGAGACTGAAATTCCATTTAAAAAGGGGAGCACATTCTTCTTCTCTTTGTGTTGCACAGTTCAAGAGGCTTTTATATCTTATAAAAACACTCTCACCTGTTAATTCTTCCAGTTCTCTACCAACAGGTAAATCACAGATATGCTGTTGATTTGCTCTACACGTCATCTTAGTCTCAATCTCAGAAAAAGGACTAATTTGATAGGAAGAAGTAACATTTTGAAGCTGAAAAGCTGAAGTTTTTTTCTCGTATGTTATGATTTCTTATATTTGGAGATGTAACTCTTTTTTTCATCCCTATTTTCAGTTTCATTCTTAGCATCAATTTTTCCTTTGCTGTTTCTCCTTAAGGAACAAAATGCAGATGGTTAGACTAAATGTTTCACCTCTTTCACAGTCTAGGAAAAAATAGGAAGGAAAATTTTTCTCTTTATTCCTGCATATATCATCTCACAAATTGATAGTTGTGATGGGTTGAAAAGAAAAATGAAAAAAAATAACTTTTCCACTCTCTCTCCAGATCAGGATGGGGTGAGGTTGAACCGCCAGCCTGGGCTGGAGATGAAACATCACTGATTTCGGAAGCCTTTTCTCCTCGATCTCCCATTGACCCCCAGGGGGGCCCAGGAGGGGCTTGGGAAAGGGACACTGAGACCTGGGAGGATGGGAGGTGGGGAGGCAAGCCCAGAAGTCAGGCAGCGGGACGGACAGGGCGGAGCGGAGGCAGCGGCGTGCGGGGCAGAAGGGAACCCGTGCCAAGACTGGGACCTCTCTCCTCGGCGCTGCCGGCTGAGAAGCTCCGGCGCAACCAGCTCGGTTTTCCTCCTGCAAACCCCAAACCACCACACCCACGATTCCTGGCTACTGAGGACCTCCTGCGGACGCCATGCTGGCCAGAAAAAGCCACCACAGACCCCCCACAAAGGCTCTGGTTTCGTGCATTCCTGTCTCTAAGTTCTCCCTCATGTGCCCTAGATGGCACCCAGGTCCCTCTCAGTCCCTGGGCTCAGCACCCGACTGGAAGGGAGGCACGGCAGCTCCTGCACCTCCAGGACACCAGGACTGCTAGAGGGCATAAGGGACAATATTTCTAAAGATATTGATTATTGTTTGTTTTTTTGGGTTTTTCTTCAGTTCACCACTTCGATAACGAGTATATCAGTTCATATCAGTTCATTCATATCCATATCCATACACCCATCCATATTTATACCATCTCATATAGAATAAATTGCTGCCTTTTCCTATAAGTCTCTCGTTTGCTAAATAACACTTACTGTCTTTTGAAACGAGGACAGTAGTTTACACATCCCTGAAGAAAACGATTTTTGTATGAGGTTGAAAATAGAGAAATGATCTCTGTAAAGACTGTTGTAAACTCATGAACATCCTTGGAGATTAAAATAGTATCATTGAATTACATCCAGAAGCTAACGGGGAATAATAAAGGACACAGACCATATTTGTAAGGTAAATCTGATAATGGGAAAGATAAGTTCTTATAACATGGATATTTTAGATTATCCCATTCTGACCACTGTCAAGGCAAAAAGACTGAAGAATAGTATGTGTTAGCACAAGTAATGTATGAAATTAGTCAGAGGACAGTAGAAAAAGAAAAACAATTGCAACATATTTTTCCTTTGCTAAGAAGTAGTATCAATTGTCTTGAAAGTTTGACTTCCTGCTTAGAGCTTTTTCTAAGATTTCTGCCATTGTCATGTTTTCCTAACTTTTCTAACCAAATTAAACTAATGGGATCTTCCTTAGTTGAAGCAACATAAGAAAAAGTGGAAATATGATAGATAAGCTTCCCTGGCATAATTAATAAAAATGAAGGATTTTCTTCATTTAATTTCACTGATCAGTTAAGACAGAGGTATAAATTTAGACCTATTATCTAGATATATCTAAATTCATGTTTCATTAAGCCTAAATTACAGAACAGCATGCCAGTCTGCCTTTTATGCTGTGGATAAATGGAGTTCATTTAATATTTTATGCTTAAATTTTTCATGATGTTTGTCATGATCTCCCATAATATACTTATAGTCTCATTGGTGAAATATGGATTAGAAGGGCAAATAATTAAGAGCAAATACTGTTTAATGCCTTCATCATTTACATGGATCATAGCCATAGTACAATTTCGGCAAATTCAAGGTGGCAGACGCAGGGACGAACCAATGCATGGAACTATTCTTGCATTCAGCTAATTAGAAGCAGAGGAAATGCTAGAGAAGCAAGGAGACAGGAACTTCATAAATCTCATCAAAACTGAACACAAAACCTGGACCCTGGGCTGGACAAAAACCTATAGCAGGAAAGGTTAGTGCCAAGTGTTACAGAGCAGACCTGTTAAAAGTTCTCAGGGCTTTGTGGGACACCAGGTTGGCCATGAGTCAGCAGGGACCCCGAGCAGTAAAGAAGCCACTGCATCATGGTCTGCAAAAGCAAGGATGCAGTCAGCAGGAGAGGGGAAGGATCCTGCCCCACTATCCAGGACCTGTGAGTTGCATCTGAGTACTGTCACCAGACTGAGGTTCCCACACATAGGACAGAAAATAGAGAAGCCATGAGGTGGTTGGAGGCTGTACCATGGGGTGTTTGATGAGAGCCTATGGGAGTTGAGAGCCTCTGATGAGTGTCTGTGGGAGTTGTGCATCTTCAACCTGGGAAGAGGTCCCTTTCGGACCCTTTGTCCATATAGGAATCTGGATATACCCAAAGGCCAAATTTTTCTCAGAAGTGCATTATAGAAAGATGAGAGGAATGGACCATAATTTCACTTTTTTCACCTTAAAGATGGTTAAACATTGGGTCCAACATAATTTTCTGAGATATATAAAAACCTACTTCACAGGCCGTGACGAACTATATTCACTGTAAGCAGGCTGTTGGACTAGATGACCTCCAGGCAGTATTTTCTTTCTATGTATATGTACTGGTTCTGGCTGAAGTGAAGTTAGTTTTCTTCATAGCTACTTATATGATGCTATGCTTTGCATTTATGAACAGAAAAAAGTTTATATCATTCGGATGATTTAGGTATTTCGGAACAGTGCTTATATACCAACAAGGCATTCTCTGTTTCCCACTGTGCCACTCTAGAAGCTGGGAGGGGACACCCCCATGGTGTCTGACCGCAACTAACCAAAGGGATATCCCATACCATAAAATACTGTGCTTAGCAATAAGTGCTGAGGCAAGGAACTAGGAGGAGAAGCATTTAGAATTATCGCAATTGTCTTCACAAGTAACAGTTACATGTGATGAAGCCCTTTCCTGACACTTTCCTGAAAATAGCTAAATATCTGCCTGCCAATGAGAGTTATAGAATCATAAAATCAAAGAATAGTGTAGTTTGGAAGGGACCTGAAAGATTATCTTGTTCCATCCCCCCTGCTATAATTAGGAAAACCTTTCACTAGACCAGGTTGCTCAGAACTCCATCCAATATGTCCTTGAATACTTTCAGGCATGGGGTGTCCACAACTGCACTGGACAGCATTGTCCAAGGGCCTCACCACCCTTACAGGGAAAAATTTCTTCTGTGCATCTAATCTAAACCTATGCTTTTCCAGTTTGAAGCTGTACTCTCTTGTCTTGTCACTACAGGTCCTTGTGAAAAGTCCCTCTCCATCTTTCTTGTAGGCCTCCTTCAAGGACTGAAACACTACAATCAGGTTGTTCCAGAACCTTATCTCTGCAAGCTGAGCAATTCCAACTTCTTAGCCTTACCTCACATTAGAGGTGCTCCATCCCTCTAATCATCTTGGTGGCTGTCCTCAAGACTAGCTTCAACAGGTCAGTGTCCTTCCTGAGCTCAGGATCTCAGACCTGGATGCAGTACTCCAGGCGGATTCTCATCACAGCAGAGTAGAGGGGCTGAATCACTTCCTTTGACCTGCTTGCCACGTTGCTTTGGATGCAGCCCAGGATACAATTGTGTTTCTGAGCTGTAAGTCTGTATTGTTTTTTTTATGTCCAGCCTTTCATCCACCAACACCTCCAAGTCCTTATTGGAAGGGCTGCTCTTAATCTTTTCTTCCCCTAGACTGTATTGCTACCAAGAGTTTTCCTAACCCAAGTGCAGCACCTTGTAGACTCCCACGGGCCCACTTCTTGAACTTGTACAGGTCCCTCTGGATGATAGCCCTTCTCTTAGGTGTGACAACCATACCATTCTTCTGGGTGTCATCTGAAAAGCTGCTGAGGGTGGACTTGGTCTCTTCATCTGTGGCATTAATGGAGTTATTAAATAGCATTGGTCCCAATGGATCCTTGGGGGACACCACTTGTCACTGACATCAGTGGGGATTCCGACCCATTGATCTCTCCCCTCTGGATGTGACTGTTGAAGCAATTCCTTATCCACTGAACAGTCCACCAATCAAATCCATCTATTTCTAGTTTAGAGAGAAGAGAGTTGAGGGAGACCTTGTCAAAGACTTTACAGAAGTCCGGATAAATGACAACTCTAGTCCTTCCCTTGTCCACTGACAGAGTAACTCCATCATTGCAGGCCACTAGGTGAATTAGGCAGGATTTAGCCTTGGTGAAGCCACCCTTGGTGATCTCAAATCACCTCTGTCCTCCATGTGGCTTAGCATAGGTGCTAGGAGGATCTGTTCCACGATCATCCCAGGTACGGAGGAGAGGCTGACAGATCAGTAGTACCCAGGGCCCTCCTTTGTAAACTTTGTAAAGATAGGTACTGTGCTTCCCTTTTTCCAGTAAGTTGGGACTTCACCTGACTGCCATGATGTTCCAAATCTCATGGACAGTGGCTTTGCACCTACATCAACCAATTCCCTCAGGATTCTGGGATGTGTCTTACCAGATCATATAGACTTTTGTTCATTCAGGTTCCTCAAGTGGTCGTGAACCTGACCTTTACTGAAGTGGGAAGAATTATGCTCCCCCAATCCCTTTCTTGCTGTTTGCATGCTCCACAAATGTGGGAAGAGAGATTGCCATTGAAGAGGTAAAAAATTCCTTGAGTACCTCAGCCTTCTGCTTGCCTGTTGTTACTAGTTTACCAGCTTTGTTCATAAGAGTGAACCTTGTTTAAAGGTTCCTTTTATCTTCCTTTTCGGGTTGCCATATCTGTAGAAGTCCTTCCTGTTATTCTTTGGGTCTCTTGCCAAGTTCAGTTCCTGCTTTGCGTTGGCGTTCCTCCACCCACTCCTACAACTGAATTTAATCTCTAACTCTTCCTAGGTCAGCTGTCCTAGATTCCATTGCCTGGGCATTTGCTTCTTACCCTTTAGTTTGCTGAGCAGATCTCTACTCATCCATGTTAGTCTCTTGCTTTCATTGCCCAGTTTCTTGCTTCTGGGCCAGCTCTTGTGCTCTACACTAGACTTGCTTTAAGATCTGCCAGCTCCGATCTGCTGCCTTGTCCCTGAGGGAAGTCTCCCAGGGTATCCCACTGACTATCTCCCTGAAGAGCTAGAATTCTGCTTTCCTAAACTTCAGAGACCTAATTCTGGGGGAGGACCTGACTCATGTCCCTCAGGACTGCAAACTCCACTGGTGCACGATAATTTCAGTTCAAGTCTTGATGTCCTGGATTACCTTACTTACATTGGTTTCCATGAGATCCAGTATCACATCTCCACTGGTTGGGCTGTCTACTACCTGGCTCAAGTCCTTTATACATTCCAGGAGTCTCTTGGGTTGCCTACAGATTATTATGTTACTTTTCCAGCACATGTCAGAGTGGTTGAAGTCCCTCAGATGTACAAAAGCCTGTGAGCGTGATACCTCCTGTAGCTGGAGCAAAAAAGCTTTGCTAATAGACTCCCCTTGGTCAGGAACCTGATCTGGTTCTTACCTACAGGCTTTTGATCTGCTGATGACTGTTCTTCAGAGACAACAGTGTGAGGACACTCAGTCCACCTATATAACTTGTGCCCCAGATTTCCTCACCAACCATTCCAAGGCCCTGAAGTCTTTTTAATTGCCCTTGGACTATGTGTTGCCACTTCATTGCCCCCTATGTGGAAGGGTAATAATAGGCAGTAGTCTGAGGGCCCCACCAGGCTAGGAAGTTTACTGGTGATGTCTTTAACCAAGGTTCCAGGTAGGCAGCAGATCCCCACTATGGGCTGGGTCCTATTGGAAGTAGTCAATGGATTCTTAATTTGTTTTCCTTGTACATACAGCTTTTCTTTTATCTATTAAGGTGTATTTATCTCAATCCATGTTTTCTCACTTTTCTCCTTTCTATTGTCTTCCCTATTCCCTTGAGGGTGAGTAAGACAGTGGCTATGTGGGGCTTTTCTGCCTGCTGGGGTTAATCCACAGCAATATATAATTTTTTGATGATTCTATGATTAAAAAACTTGCACTTTAAGGTCTGTATCATGTTATGAAATTAAAGATGCTTAAAAATGTTAAAAGTAGTTTTGATTTTTGTTCTATTTTTATCAAAAATAAATTTCTTGCAATTCTTTTTTTGGTTTTTTTGAGGGTTTTTTATTTTATATTTTATTTCTGAACTGTAATTTTTCTCTTCAGTCCACCTTCTTCACATTTGCAGACTTGTGTACTTTTCTAATTCCCTGCTAAGGTCTCTGCTCTAATAAGTTTCACAGCAGACTAATTTTCAACTTCGTAAAATGTGCCCAATACTTCAAATAAACTGCAGTTTTCATATATTATCATTAAGTTCATTCTCAGATATTCATGGGATAATTCTGGCTAATGCACACTTGGGGAAGTCTCCGACTCCAGCCTGTGCCTCTCTGCAGAGCTGGCTCAGAGATGGGATAGTTTAGACTGTTCAGGGCTTCACCCAGTTAAGGC
Source organism: Serilophus lunatus (assembly GCA_013399895.1). Taxonomy (NCBI): domain Eukaryota; kingdom Metazoa; phylum Chordata; class Aves; order Passeriformes; family Eurylaimidae; genus Serilophus; species Serilophus lunatus. The sequence goes on from VXBA01001250.1 coordinate 52,509, forward strand.
ATGAAACACCCCTAAGAAAGAGATGGCTGAAACTCCCAAAGCTCCAGTGTTGGGCTGTCCTCATAGGAAGAAGACTATTGGTCCCATCACGTTTCTTTCAGCTTGTGCTACTTACTGCCTTTTATACTCTCATTACACATCGCTGTTAAGAACCTCACTGTATCTTCTCCATTTCTCCTGTTGGTGCCGAGGATGCTGTTGGGGGTACTCAAAGCCTTCCCTTCTTCCAGCTGAACCCATCCCAGCACCTCAGCCTTTCCTCAAAGGGAAAGGGTCCTAACCCCTTCTTATGATTTCTCCTTATTTTATTCCAGTTTATCTAGGCCCAAAGCTGCACACTGTACGTAGATGTGACTTAGCAAGTTCTTAGTGCTGGCCTCTGTCTTAGCTAAACTTCACAGCGTCACTTGTGGCCCCTTACTTACAGCTACTCAGGTTCACAGAAGGCAGCCTGGCCCTCTAACATGTTTCCCCTTTGCTATGATAAACAAATTTAATGAGAGTGCTCTCTACTCTTTCTTCCAGGTGTCTGAGAGAAATGTATGGTAGGGAAGGTCCTGGGACAGACCTTGCACTACAGCACTGATTGTCAGACTCCAGGTAGGCTGTAACTCATTTAAACATGTTCAGAGCTCTACTATCCCACTGGTTATTTACTAGGAGTCTTTATATCCCGCCTCTGATCTAACTTGGATCTAGGAGCATTTCAGGAGATAGTGTCATAAGCCTTGTTATATTCAAGGTAAAAACCATCTCTGTCCACAGATCCAGTAATTTTATCACCAGGGGCAGTCAAGTGAAAAATCCATGTTGACTGCTTCCAGCCGCTGTTGGAACCATGTTGGCTGATTCCAACCACATTTCCTTCCTGAGTCCTGAAATGTGATCCCAGGGGACTCCATGATTTTCCTTGGCAGCAAAGTGAAGCCAAATCATGCCTGTACATTCTGCATTTGTTCCTTTTGAATTTCATGAATGCATGTAACATTTTTCTTCCCTGCAGTGGTTGGAGATCTCCAGTTGCCTTGACTTGGAAACAAGCATCTATTATTTCAGCTATTTCAAATATTTCAATTATTATTATTTCAAGAAGGCTTTGTTCACTTTGCTGTCTTGATGTACAGTCTGTAGCACACTTCTGACATACTTAGTGATACTAAGTGGCCCTCAAACATAATCTCTCAACCTGTCTTTTGTAAATCCCATAGGTGAGCCTTACACACTCAAACTGATCCTTCATATACTGCAATATTGATGTAGTGTTTTAGTTGCACGTTGAACTCTAGTCCCTTCTGTTTGCTTCCCAGGCTGAGAGCATTTGTGTACACACATTTGAGGAAGATGTCCCTCTAACCTCTTTGATCACTCCTAGTTGTCATCATTCTGCACCCTTCTTCATTCAACCCATCATGACTGTGTGTCACAGAATCACAGAATATGCTGAGTTAGAAGGGATCCACAAGGATCATGGAGTTAAACCCTTAGCCCTGTGTGGGACCATCGCCATGAATCACACACACCATGTATTATGCTTGAAAGCACTGTTCAAATGCTTCTTGAACTCTGTCAAGCTTGGCGCTGTGACCGTCTCCCTGGAGAGTTTGTTGCGGTGTCCAACCAGATTCTGGGTGAAGAATCTCTTTCTAATATCCAACCTAAGCCTACCCTGACAAAATTTCAGGCCATTTTCTCAGATCCTGTCCCAGGTCGCCACAGAGAAGACTTCAGTGTTTGCCCCTCCTCTTCCCCTCACCAAGGAAGTTGTAAACTGTAATGAGGTCTCCACTCAATCTCCTCTTTCTCAGGTTGAATAGAACAAGTGCCACTCCTTATAAAGATTCCCCTGAAGGCACTTCACCATCTTCATTACCTTCCTTTATATCTAACAATTTTTTATCTTTTTCATACTGTGGTGCTCAAAACTGCACACAATATTCAAGGTGAGGCCACGCTACTGCAGAACAAATCAGGACAATTACCTTCCTCAACCAGCTGGTGATGCATGCCTGAAGCAATGTAAGACACAGTCTCCCTTTCTCATCTCACTAGTTTAAAGCGTATCTCAGCACTTCAGCCAGTCTCTTGGCAAATATGCTTTTTATACCTTTTGTCAGGTACAGACATCTCCCCTGTGCAGTCCTTGATCCTCACACAGGTCTCGTTGCAAATGCTTCATCCCTGCAATTAGCACCTGCTGTGCAAGTAACTATTGATCCACAAGATCCACTGCTACCCAAAACCTTTCCCCACTTATTTGCAGAACAAAGAGGACACTATACTCTTTTCATATCCTGCAGCATAAATCTAGATTTTCTTGCAGCATCAGGTCTCTCTGACGTGCAAGTGCCTCCCTGACACTAGCCAAAAGGTCCCTCCCAGAGACAGAGCCCAGGGACTTCTGCACATATTGTTGGCTGTCTAGTTGCATGTGGTAGCCACACAACAGGAGCTGCTTAGTGGAAACACAGCTACTTGTCACTACATGAAATAAAGTCTTAATATATGCAGTGGAGAGTCAATGCTGTTTGCCTAAAACACCTCCACTATGAAATCTAGCTAGTTTCTAGGTCTGGAATACTTGTTAGGCAGTAATTATTTTTGCCTGTTGCTAAAACAAGAAAATACTGTAAAGTTCAGATGTAATGGAAATGACTTAAGGAACAGATTGACTTGCTATTATTAGAAATTTTTCAGATAGACTGAAGAATGACCAAAAATTTTTCTAATCTCGTCCTACAACAACATGAAGTTTTCAAAATACTAGCAGTTGACATATTTCACAAAGAAACATGTAACTTACATTTACATTTTCTTTTTATTATTATAGTAACTTTTTCCCATCAAAATTGCTTTCACTGGAGGAAAAAAGTTTGTAGAAAAGAACCGCTTATAGTAAATTACTAACTTAAACCTAATGGCAAATATATTGAAAAGGAAACCATGTCTATTTTCCCCTAAAAGTTTTGTGGTACTTTTTTTACTTTTAGACCATTGATTATGAAATGCATAATGTAATTGTGTAAAATAAATTTAAACCAAAAAGATAAATAATTAAAAACAATTAAAATGAACCTGTTCAGGGGGAAAAGGTAACTCATCCTTTAGAAGGGGAACAATATTGCAAACCAAACACATTCTAGAGTTGAACAAGTTACTATCTGGTATAGCTTGAATTTCTATATTAGCAGTCATCACAAATATCCTTATAGTTTTGCATTGCACCCACAGTGATAATAACCAAAACTGCACTTGAATGTCATTCTTTTTTAAGACAAAAGTACACTTCACAGTTTTGATTACTTTTTGTGTTTTAGTAACTTTGAATGTAGGGTGTTTTTCTCATATAAACATACAGAAAAAGAAAGTAACTTATTCAGAGCTAGGGAGATTTTTAAGTTGGGTTTTAGAACTCAATTTACTGCATTACTGTACCTTATATGTAAATATGATTAGGCACTCTCTTTGGAATGCTTCTGTTGTCATGTATTTTTCTCTCTCTCTCTCTCTTACAGAATCAGCAGAAATGCAGAATACTAGGGTTTGGAACAGACCTCTGGAGATCATCTAAGTTTTTAATATATCCAGAAAGGCAGCCTCTACTAACTCCCTGGGCAATCTGTTCCAGTGCTCTGTCACCTGCACAGTAAAGAAGTTTTTCCTGAAACTCAGATGAAATTTCCTGTTTAAGTTTGTGCCCACTGCCTCTTGTCCTGTCACTGAGCAGTACTGAAGACAATCTATGGCCATCCCCTTTACACCTGCTCTTAAGATATTTGTACATTGATGAGGCCCCCTCTCAGTTGTCTGCTCTTTAGACTGAACAGGCCCAGCTCCCTCTCTTTGTATAAGAGATGCTCCAGTCCCTTAATCACTTTTATTGCCCTCCACTGGAGCTGCTCCAGGAGCTACATGTGTCTCTTCTACTGAGGTGCTCAGAACTGGACACGGCACTCCAGAGGCCTCACCAGAGCTGAGTACACGAGCAGGAATACCTCCCTTTACCTGCTGGCAAAGCTCTTCTTAATGCATCCCGGGGTACCATTGTCTTTTTTGGCCACAAGAGCATATTGTTGGCTCAGGAATAGCTTGTCGTCCACCAGGACCCCAGGTACTTCTCCACAGAGCTGCTTTCCTTTCTCTTTCTCTCTCTATCTCTCAAGGAACTAATCATCTTTTTCCATAGTTGAGCCAGGAGAGACACGTGTAATACCTGGAAACAATCACAGCCTGAAAAGTAACACTAGAGGATAAACTGCTAATTTTTAGAAGAGGAAAATTTCATCTCAATATAAAGAAAATCTGTTCTTAATTGTTGGGTTGTTTTAAAAATAAATTGATACTTTCTCTTATCAGAAATAAAAGTCTAAATTCTTTCTTTGCCTACTTAAAATTGTGGCTGTTTTTTATTCTTCATTTGTTTTCACTTCGTTTTTCCTCTATGAAAACAGAAAACTAGCTAGCAAAGTAGTGACAGCAGTATAAAAAAGGCAATTTTAGATTAAAATGGTATGACTTTTTGGAAGAAAGACTAGATTAAAAATTTCATTTGAGTTTAGAAAAAATTAACATCACACAGGAATAGATTTGCAAAGATATTTAATCTGGAAAAGTTTAACAAGTTCTGAAGAAGAAATAGAAGAGTTGGTATTTCTTTCATTGCGTATTCCCAATATTCGTGGTATTTGAGCTAACCTTATATGTTTCATGTACAGGGCACCTTGTAACCTGTCTGAATGAGGTCACCTGCAGATATAGTTCCCTGGCTAATCCAGTCTCTTTCAGTTTGCTGAGTGGCAGGACAAAAACTGAATTCCTGACCAAGATGGCAGTGCTAGAACTAAGAAGTTATAAAATTAAATGAAACAATTATTTTATGCAATCACTTGCAGCAAGTAACTTGGGCAGATAAGAACTTTTTTGCTATGTATCCTTCAAAAATGTAATGATGATATTACACATAATATTTAATTGTTGCTGTGTAATTAATTATTCCTGCAGATAATAATTTCAAATAGACTATGAGGAATGATTTGTGTGATCTAGGTGCTTTTTATTTGATTTTTAGAGGTAAGTGATGTCAGCAATGGAGAGCAGAATGGAATGCAAACACTTTCATTAATGAGTCAATGTTTCAAGCATACTCTAGACCAAACATAACTGAAAATTAACACCTGATGGCATTCAATGAGGAGTATGAAATGTATAACTTATCAGTGAAGTCAATAAGGAGTTTAAGATTTAAACAAAAAAAAAAGTTTGTAAAATTGCAACCACTAGGTGCTCTAGAATAATCAAAATTTGACTATCCAGATTTTTCTTTTTTTTTTCCAATGGAAGCTCACACTGAAGACAGCTGACAGATAATCTGTATTTCAGCTTGCTTGAATATTATGAAGTTATCCTTTTATGACTAAGAGATTACATGTTCATTTTCAGATATTTGAAAGTCTTTTAGCCAATACAGGGTTTTAAAGATTTGGGGACAGAGATATTTATTTGCTTATGCAATATGTGCCGCTGACTGAAAAGAATTCATAGTCCATTGTTAGATCCCAGGAACCATGGCAGCAAAAATACTGTCTAGTAACTCAAAATGGTAATATAAATAGAAATACAGAAATATCAATAACAATATTTATTTTCATTTGTAAATAAAAGATGCTGTGGTTTTATAAAACTGCAGAATGAAACATCCTTGCATAAAGGCCAAGAGAATGAAAAACATTACAGATGCTTAGGGGATGAGTAACGTTTTCTTCTGAATTCAATTGTCAATGAGATGGATTAACAGACAAATGGACATCCCAGCAGAAAAATACTCCAGTATCGTCCAAACAAGAAGCCCGATTGTTTTCCTGTTTATGCTTATCACTAGTCCCTAGAAATGTGAAACATATAGTATTCTATAGGAAGACACTTATTAAAAACAGGCATGCAAGAGTAAAGCACATGATAAACCCTACTTTTAATGGAATTTAAGTGTAAAGTGTAAAGCATGTCTTAGAAGTGATGTAATTTTTTTAAATAGCAGACACTATTGACAGCTCAGGGTGGCCTGTCATGACATGATGGAAATGCTGTGTGTATAGCCCAGATTTTTCTGGATAGTACAGTTTAAAAAAACCCACTATGTTTTCTTGGGGACATCGTTAAAATGAGGTTTTAAATGCCTTTTAGATGAGTGTCTCAAAACAATGATCTTTCTCAAATGTAGCAATGCTATAAGAAAAATACTGTATGACTCTCCAGGGGTAGTAAAGAATAGGTGCTGAGACAGATCTTGAACATTTTGAATTATTACTGTTAAGTCTGCTCAAGTTTAATTTTACTTATTTAGTTCTGATTAAATTTGTCATTTGGAGCTACTGTCTGATAAGATAAATATGGTCATTTTCTATTTTTCATATTTTGTCACAAGAAGAAATACATACCATGAAATGAAATAGAAATTTCAAGGTATGTAAAGTATTGCAGTCTGCATATCTATCTACAAGCCTAGTCTAGACCAGTTTTTAGAAAGACTGTAGAACTATGAAGATCTTACCCACACCATTATTTTCTTTTGTTGAGCAAACATGGTTTTCTTAACGAGAAAATAAATATTTTTGATGTAAGTTAAAATAAAAGGAAATATTCCACAGTTTTAGTTTCTTACTTCTGCATTCCTTGTTGTGAATAAAATAGCATTTATGAAATCACACTAAAGGGCACAGTATGAACAGGCTGCACTGTCAGGTGGATCTTTAAATGAAAACTAAAGATTTTAAATTTTTTTTTATCCTGTTATGCTCTACTACAAGACCTAAAAGATCAGATTAAATATCAGCCTGTCTCTATATAATATAACTTTATGTTGTCAGTATGATGTACACACATTTACTTTAGTAGACAGAATATTAGAAGTGTTAATAGAACTCCTTTTTAGGTTTTGATGGAATTGAGGAAGAATGACTTAAAATGCTAGTTTTCAATATTGTGGTCTTTGTTTCTCCTGAAAATAGCACATTCCTCAAACAGTTGTCAATGCAAGCATTTTTTTCCTGAGTACTCAGAGCAAATATTAACCAAATATTATTGGTGAAAGTCAGTAATAGTAATTATTGTTAATAATAATGTGGTCATGAAATTTCCATCCTTGCAGATACTCAAAAGTCAACTGCTGACCAGCAGGGTGGTTGGACAAGATGACCTCCAGAGGTCCCTTTCAACCTCAAACATCTTATAGTCCTGTGAAAAAGTAACAAAAATTTGCCATGTAAGGACAGTCACACTGTCTTAGTCACTTTTTAATTTGCTTTAACTCACAAAAGATAAATTTTGAGGAAAAAGACAGGAATCTAGGTTAGAGGAAATTAAAATTAGTAGAATGTATGTTGGTATCCAACAGCCCCTCATAGACCTTTTCGGTGTTAATTTATCTAATTATTTTTTTATGTCTGTTTTTATTCCTGAAATCCACAGTCTGCTGTGGTGATGAACCGATGACAAACCACAGCTTACCCTGTAAAATATCTGTGCAAAACTGATAATGGTTTCTGAAGCACAACACTATGAAATGTGCTGAATGTTCACACCCTGTAAGACATAGTAACTCTTGAAGAAAGCTACAAGCATAAGACACTTGATTTACCTCAAGATGCCCAAGTGCTTCCAGAAAACTGACTACCATTCTAGCTGTCTCAAAAGTAACATTTTTGAAGCCAAGTGCTTTAAGACGTTGTTATATACACTAGCACAAAGCTGAAAGGTTTGTTTGCCTTGGTCCTAAAAAATTATTTTGGCCACACAGTTCTGAATCTCACTATATTTCAGATGGAGCAATTGTTCAGTGATCATGGTAGAAATATATAACTTGTTCCATCTGGACTTCTACCAGAACTCTTTTTCAGCTCAAAAGTATGAAGATTTGGGGCAAATGAAAAAAGAAGCCATGAAAATTATATTTGACAATTCAATATTTATATGTTTTTAATTTAAATACTTAATGTGAAAAAGTTTGCTTTCATTTTTGATATAGAAAGCTGTTTTTTCTTTCAGATACATCATTTCTTTTTTCATTCTAAAGTAATAACTTTCATTTTCCAGGTGAACCCTTGTTTCTTTTCTGGATATTCTACCTCCCCTTCCTCTTTTTCAGATGCTGTCTTAAAACAGCGGTCTTCTGCTTCATTACTAGTAACTTTGGCAGTTTCTGTCTCGGTGCAAACTGTAGACTGAGTTCTCAACAGCCACATTTATTTTGTCCAGGTCTAAGGCTGCCCTTTGGAAAGGGCAGAAAGTTAAGCGAAAAAAGGATGTTATGTATTTCAGTTGATATAAACCAAGCTCCGTATAGTGTTGTTTCAGCCACCAGGATGTCCATGGGAGTCAGAGAGATACATGCCTGGAAAATTTTTCAAAAGTCACTTGTTGAAGGCTGATAAAGTTGTTTACAAAATAACTTGTTACTCAAGTACAGAGATGCTTTTAAAGAAATGTATAAGATTAGATGACTTCCGCTATAAGTAATGACAGAAGCTATCAAAACACAACCTGTTGATTTATTGTAATTTAAGGTTTTTTTATTTTCATGCCTGTGTTCCGTTACTTTAAAGATAGGTTCATTTCAACGATGATTAGAGTTCAAGTCTCAGAGACAGTAGGCAATGATACTTCCTACTTGAATTCTGAGGAAAAGGGTTCATATGAAAGTTCAAATCAGTCAGAAAGGATAAAACACATAAGCACATACGAGAACCCAGCTGAACTGAGTATTTGACCACCAGAAGATTAATTTTAGAAATATAATTTCACAGATTATGTCCCCTATTTTCTGAGATTGATTGATTTGCAGTTCCATTGATAATTCTGACACTTTTTATGCTGCAATATATTTGCCATAGGAGAAAAATAAATAACACTTGAGACTTTTAAATCTAAGAATGTATTTTAGTGATACACTGAATTTCTAAATCTGTATTTATCAATGTGTCAAGTTCACTTGTTTTTTTGTTCGCTTGCTTTCTTGTAAAGGTGTGATATTCATTAAATATTTGTATATATTTTAACTGGTACAATAAAAGAAAATCAAGTACTTATTGCTGATTTAGAAACCTATGTTCCATTATTTATTGTTTTTATCTGTTCAATGGTACTCAATTGGGAAACTCACCGCAGTAGAAGTACCCATGCAATTTAAAATGAGCTAATGACCTGGGTGTTAACTTTTCACCTTCAAGAAAGAAAACTCAAGAAATAATCTGAAGTGATAAAAATAGATTAAGGTGAAACAGAACAGAGAAATAACCAAAAGGAAACCATATAAAGTAACAGTTGCAATCCTCGATGGAATATGTCATGTTCACATATGAGATTTCAAGCATTATGATTAAAATTCCACTGAAAACTTCAGTGGACTTAATCTCTGAATTAATTTTTCATTTCTTTCATTAACTTTTACAATTACATTCTCCCCCATTAGCAAAACCAAACCAAAACCAAAAGAAGACAAAACCTCCCAAATCATCCCAACCCAAGCCAAACCAAAACCAAAACCCTAAAACTGTTTAAAATACTCACTACTTGTGAGTACATGTCAGTAAATTACATGGTTTTTTGAACAGGTCTATGATGAAAATTGCAGGGTTTTAAGCCTATACATGAATTGCATACTGAAATCTGTAGAATACTTGTTAATGCATTGAATTCAATCAGAAGGGTACAGTCACACAATTTTATTTTAGCCATAAGGGGTTTTATTTGTATTGTTTTTTTGGTTTTTTTCAGTAAGCTTAATATTCTATGCTATACCAAAAAATTATTAAAAAAATTAACTATTAGAATACTTTTTCCATGTGTACTTTCCCAAACATTTCCTGCCTACTCATATTCCAGACACAGTTAATAAATATTATTATTTATGCCATGCATTTATTTTCAGTAGGTCTGGTATCTCCTTGGTTTTGCATTGTTAATGAACACCGGCTTTTCTATCAGTTGTTGTAGACTACCCATTACAGACAGGCAGACACATGGACAGACGCATACACACGCACAATCCCCATACCTCACACATTCCTCTCAGTCCTAGCCCCAGGTGTGCTCAGGTCTCCCTGAGATGTTTGCTTTCCCCACTGCCTCTGTGATGTGCTTTCCTTAGCTACCCTATTTACTCTTCCTTTTCTGTCCAAGCAAATTCGGGAGTATTGTCACAGCAAAGGCAGACAGATAGAATGGTGGAAATGCATGAGGGAGGCAATACACAGCACACAAATCCAGCCACCGTGGTGGCTCTGCAGGCAGGATATTATTTGAGAGACTTTCCTACAAATTTCACAGTTTTTATGCATATGAGTTCAAAAAAACACAGACCTACACATGACTTTCAATTTTGAAAAAAATTTTGAAACAAATAAACAAGTTATATTGAATTTTATTATTTCTTTTTGCTCATACTACTATCTAATACAGTGTTTTTTCAGTCTGAGAAAGCTAAAGGGCTGAAAAGAACTAAAGAGTGGCTGAAGCAGGCTCAGCTGAAGGGTTGAATGCCCAATATTTTCAGTACAGCTTCAGTAAGGACCAAGATGTCAACAGCCTGGATGCATAAAAAAGAGCATTTCCAGGAAGGACAGTAGTCATTAGACTCTGGAGGAGTGCAAGGGGTCAGACATTAGACTGAGTTCTCACCTAAAGAGAAATTCTGGCTTCATGGCAACACAGATCTGCTCAAGGGAGATTCCAAAATTCATTCACTTTTCTTTTTCCTTGAGGATTCTTCCTGGCAAAATGTATGGTAACAGCTTGATATCATTCACAGCTCATTAGCAACAACAGCTTCATGGTCTCTTCATCTTCTTATTCTCTCTCCATATGCCTGCCCCATTCCCTAACAAATAATGAAAAATAAAGGGAGAGAACATGTAGCACCAAGACTATACAAGAATTAAAGGTCTGTATTTTTGTCTCACAGGATGTCAGCATTTGTCTTTCATTAGTCCTTCCTTAAAGAGTTTTCTCCTGTAGAAAACTGTCTCACTTCAGCTATTTGTACGATGTTTTTTTTAACTAAATTAGTGATGACACAGTGGCAGCTTGATTTTGACACATTGAAATTGTACTGAAAAGCCATACAGAACAGAAGAAAGACAGTATATTCACACACTTTGCTTTTTCAGCTAAAAATCAGAAACCATGATCTCAAAAATCATCACACAGAAATGAGAGGTTTCTTGAACAGAAGGTTATAAACAAAAAGAGATCTGAAATTTTTGAAGTGATCAAAATTTGGTATTACCCGCTTATTTCCAGTAAAGTGGAATGTACTTATAGTATACATATATCTGTACTGTGGCAAGATTTAAGTTTCTAATGTTGTAGCGATATTAAATTGGAGTTACTCCAAAGAAAGTTAAATATTAACATAGCCCCACCCCTGACTTTACATCTCCCAACACCAGTCTGTTGATGTAAGAAAATACTGAAGTTCTCTTAAATTGGTCTCTGTTAATAGAGTTTGGATAAAAGATAATATTTTGTATATAAAATCCAGTAATATTTTAAAAATACAGTTAATTGTGTCCACCAGCATATTTTTAATTTTATACCTGATAAAGTCTGATAAAAATAATTATTCATAACTTTCAATGTAAACCCAGCAATTAGTAAAGTTAAGTTTAATTATCTTTCACATACAAATGGAAAAATGGTACCATTTTTATTTTGATTAGAAAAACAGAAACAAAATTCTGAAAATTGCAGTTTTAAATTTTGCTATGCTATTATTTCTTGAGTGTCCTTCATTCCTTCTCTTGTAGATCTATACATTCAGTGTAATTATCAGTGGGGAATATCTGAAAACAACGTTGTCCAGTATGTTCAGTATCTAATGAAGTCTTTCAGAAAAAGCTAATAAAGAGCATTAGAAAGAAACTTGATCCAACATACAGAGCTACTTTTTACAGACTTGACTATGTGTATGAGGACTATACTTTCATGCATCACAAAATTAAAAGCAGGAAATATGTAGAAAATCACCAATTAATGAGATACTACAGGATTTTGAACAAGACTAGAATACATTTTATAATAGGAGTATTTAAACAAGTATATTCTCATTATAAGGAAAGAAAAAACATGAAATACTTTAAAACTGAAGACTACCACAAAACAAGGACTTGAATAAGGTTATATTAGGGTAAGGTAAAAATATTTTCCTGGAAGAATCAAGAGGCATTTTATGAATGTCTTCTTCATTTGTATATACACCTTATCAGTCTATCCTGATAAATATTTGTCCTAGTTCTGGTCAGGACAGGGTTAACTTTTTGCAGTAGCCAGAAGGGATCAGGGCCAGGACCCTAATACTATCAAACATCACTTGAAGTCATTGCTGCAGTAAGGGAAAGGGACTCTCTTCTGAGAAGGGTTTCCTTCTGGTTGAGAAAGCATAGTAGGGGAGATCCAGTCTGTATTTGTTTATTGTTGCTGGCTTTCTGTGTAAATTGTTTCTTTGTCTTATGCCTTTCATTGTTAATAATGTTGGTATTACTCTTAATTTTCTTATGTCATTGCTGTTTTCAGTAAATTTTTCTTATCGTAATCTGTGATCTTTTCCTTTTGTTCTTCCAGTTGGAGGGGGAGGAGAGAGTGAGCAGTAGAGTGGTTTTAGCGAGCCTACTAAATTGGAAAATACCATTCCCAAACCATGACAGCCTTTACTGTTGCCCAATCTGGCATATGAATGGTTATGATAAAAACATGTAGATGTGGTACCTAACACTGCATATATTCCCATATGTGTTCCTTGCAGTGCTCTTTTCCAGAGCAAGAGGAGGGATGTGAGGTCCTGGATCTGAATGTCACTTCATTCATCATTCGGGTCAGAACAAACCAGCTGATGTGTATGAATGTGTAGATGTGGGAAAAGCACCAAAGACCACATGGATGGCCTGTTAATCAAAGAAGGCCTGCCTGGCAGTCCGCCCACATCACACCCCTGGAGCTCTTGACTGGCTGTGGCATCTATCACTCTAGCTGAGAGGTCATTGGACTAGATGTCCCACCTGGGAGGAGTGGCCACAGCAGCCAAACCATATATTAGCATGCACAGAAGTTCCCTTGTGTGTTCAGCTGTCTGTCGGTTGATGTGGCAGTGTGTGACATTTGGTGGTAAGTACTTTTCTCTGTTTTTAGTCTATCTCCCTTTTCTCCTTTTTATTTTTCCTCTTTTTCACTCTTCTAATATTTTTTTTTCCTCTAGTCCTTTCTTTTGTGGGTAACTTAAAAGCGAAGGAACTTGTATTATACTAACTTGGGTTACTGATTGTTTTAGATTGGGAGTTTTTGTGGACTGTGTTCTTGTTTGCTTATATTCTAGTGTAATGTTTCTAATGATATGGGGGTTGATGTTTACTAATACTATAATATAATGCTTTTCCTTGGCTGTATGTTATTTGTGTAAACTCTTTTGACAAAACACCTACTTTCTCCCCAAATTAAAAGAAATTCTCTTAGAGAAAGTGAAATATCATTTTCTCCAGATGTGGCTTTGTAGATAATAATGAATGAAAGGCATTGAAGTCTTTCAAAGCCTTAAATAAAATAATGTTCATGGTTAAGCTTACATGACTTTGAAACTGGATTGTAACAAGGAATAAAGATGGATTTGTTGCTGTACTGTGTGATATCAGTTTACAACATAACATCAACGGCAATGAGGGTCATTTGGAATGTCTTCAATGTTGCTCTACTGGTCTGGTGTTAACCTTTGGTAGTCTTATTAATAATCAGCCTGTGGGGAGAACAGGAGAGGATGATTTTCACCAGCTTTTCACCCCCTTTTCCTCCTGATCTCCCACAACAACTTTTGAGAATTTTGAATTCATTTTGGATGTTAACGAAAGCATGTTCTTGTTGTTAAGTCTGCCAGGTCTCCTTAATGCATTTTACATCTTGCTTAGAGTGAAAACAGAGATTTCTAGGGAGGTCTCTCAGAGGTCTGCCTTGAGTGTGGATAGCCATGAATGGTATGGAAGGTGGGAAAAAAGGGGCCAACTTTTGAATTTTTCTCTAATGGTTTGGAAGATCAGCCCTGAATAACTACACAACTACTACAACAATAACTACAGCACCCTCAGGGAGAGGAGGAGGAAAGAAGAACAAGCACTGTGTCCATTGAAACTGCAGCTCAATCAGAGAAAAACCCACGTTGGTAGAGTAGTCTCCCCTATAGAGAAGAAGTAGTCCAAACCATATCAGTTCATTTAGTGAGGGATGCAGAGCAAGTAAGGCGCTCAGAATAAAAGGGAGAGACAGGGTCAGAAATAATTGGATGAGCTGTGGGATACGCAGAAAGATCTAGCCGCCAGTTGATTGAGTCCGTGATGGCCTGGCTGCTCCGATGCTGGGATATTGCATAGCTCCTCCTGACACCATGGCTGCCAGTGCTGGGTGCTCCCTTCCACACCGTGCCACAGTGCTATGTGGAGTAAATGCGTTGCTCTGGTCACACAGCAAGGTCAAATGGGAAACCCCAATCACCCAGGAATCTTGGAAGTCATTACAAACTGGATCAAAAGTGAAAATTTAAGACTATCGTAATTGTAAGACGAGGAAAATGTGACACGTGCTGATGAGGGCCTATCATATAATTTGCTACCAGAAAATGACAAGCAATACTCACTGACAGTTCCTTTTGTAGGATATGTCATGAGGATGTAGAGATGCATCGAAAGCATAAAACTGCCATATGGAGTCTTCCATAGGAAGTCCCAGAAGCTGTTGAGGGACAAGGTAGATCAAGCCAGCTGACTTTAGATATTCCTGAATGAGAGCAATGGTCTATGCTCTGCCTCTACACAAAAACGGCAGCAATTGCGCGGTGGGTGTGGCTGGACTGATGGAAGAAGACCGATTGGCAGCACTGAGACATCTGGGCTGCTGGATTGTGGCAATTCATCACTTACAGCCAACAGCTCTACCCAGGCAAAGTATATCATGTAGATATATGTGTAACCAAGAGTCTGGCTACTGAGAAGCTTTGCAACAACAGACAGGTGGTTCAAGCTGTATAATTAAAGTATCTCATGTGGATCTGGATCGATGACAGAAGGGAGAATTATTTCTGACTTTGTGGGTACATGACACTTCATGACATTAGAATAGAGAAGCAACATACAGATGGGTTTGTGATTGAAGCATGGACTTAACCATGGAACTATCTGCCAGATTATCCACAGCTGTGAAACATGCACTGCAATCATGCAGGCCAAGTGGGTAAAGCCTCTGTGGTATGGTGGACAATGGTTGAAATACAAATACGGGAATGCCTGGCAGATTGATTGCATTATAGTCCTGCAGACCCAAGAAGGCAAGCACTATGTGTTTGTAATGCTGTAAACAACCACTGGATGGCTGGAGAAGCACCCCGTGCCTCATGCCACTGCCTAGAACACTATTCCGGGCCTTGAAAAGCAAGTTGTGTCATGACATGACACCCCAGAAAGCATTGAGTTGGACAATGGGACTTATTTCAAAAATAGCCTCAAAGACATGTGAGCTAGTGAGCATAATATCAAATGGGCTGATGCCCACTGCTGCAGCAAGCCCGGGTCCCTTGCTGGAGTGGTGTAGAGCACGCGGACCTGGCTCAGTGATGTGGGTGCCAGCGGTGGCTCCTGACTAGAACATGACGGCGCTGCTCCCCAGCCCCCAAGCGGTGCCTGGCCCTGGCTCTGAGCAGTAGTGGCCGGTCCTAGCTCGCGGGTGGCTTGCCAGCCAGCCCCACCGCCCATAGCTGATTCCCTGTGGTGGCTCTGGGAGCACCCCAGCTACTCAGCATGGCAGTGGGGGCGACTGGTGGGAGTTGCACACCGCAGCACGGATAGCCTTGGGAGTGCCCCAGCGGCCGCAGTCGGCGGTGTGGGTGGCCCTGCAGTCCCGGGGGGTCCCTCCTGTGGGAGCCCCTGGGACGGGAGTGGGGTCCCACGCTGGCACTGTGCTGGCGGGGGCAGCGCGGAGGGGTGGTGGCCAGTCCGATGGTGTCGTGGGGTGGCCGCGGCCAGTAAACATGGCACCTCCAAGCTACAGACACGCAGTTTTTGGCGGGAGCCACCATTTTGGCTGGAGTGAAGACCCCAGAAGAGAGCTGGAGCCCAGCACCACTGGCCAATCAGAAGACGGCTTAGCCGGGAAGAAGACAGTGAGATTCATGTGAGACTTGGAGGGCTTAAAAAGGCTGAACATGGAAGTCGTCCCTCTCTTCAGCTGTGGCCTGGGGAGCAGCACGGCCCCTCTCCTTCCGGCTTCCAGGCCCCGTGGCTTGACTCGGCCCACCTTCATTGGCACCAGAGCCAAGCCAGCATAATCGCAAGTGAAAAGCTCCCCAAGTGGTTCCCTGGGGGGGGAGGTGCTTTTCACTTCTTTTTCATTTTGCAGAGACTTTGAGGGCCGGGAGTGACACCATCAGAGAGAGAGAGAGAGGTGGCTTCCTTTTCCTTCCACTGCTTTTCTCGGCCAGCCACCTGGCCTTTGAGAAGCAGTCTGTCTTCATTGTTTTGTTTTGTTTTCTGCGTGACTTTGGGTGATGATCAATATTTTATTGCTGTGGATTGTGTGAATTGTTTCCTTGGTTTTAACTTTTAATAATATTAGGTTAATAATATTGTTGCTGTTACTGTTCATTTTCTTATGTCATTACTGTTTCCAGTAAATTGTTCTTATCTCAGGCCTTGATCTCTGCTTTTGTGCTTCAGATTGGAGGGGGAGGACACAGCCAGGGCAGCAGCATGGTTTTAAGTAGACTACTAAATTGGAGAGTACCATTCCTGAGTCAAGACAATACTATAGGAAACTCCACTTGCCCAAAAATACCCTTTACAATCCAATTCAAAACTTCCGTAGGAATATCTGAAAATTATTTGCTATGTAAATCTTTTATCCATGCACTTTATTTAACAAAAGTCATACTTTCCTTTTTGTACCACAGGATCACTGCCAGAACGTATTTTATTTCTTCCCTACCTAAAAGACATGCAAATTTCTTTATTTCCTTTCATAAAACAATTACCATACTCATAAGAATACGTTGTTTTCCCATACCTTTCTGCTCAGACTATATGAAACATGATCCTTTCTGCTGCATCGTGCACCTAAACTTGAGTCAACCCAGCTGTGGCTAATTTCAAGAACAACAGGTGCTGCAAAAGAACTCAACAGGCACTGGCAGGCTGTGGCTAATTTTGTAGTGGGAAGCAAATGAAGTACTCTGATATACTTTTCTTTTAGGGGTAGCTGCATTCATGGAAGAATGGTAGTTTATGAAGAGATTTCAGCAAGACTGAAGAAGCCTCCTTCAGAAAATAAACCCCTCAAAATTCTTGTTGTTTTGAAAGTCTGGCTGCATTTTGGAATGCCACTTTTTGTATCTGACTTAAAAAATTATTTTGTTGGCCATTCCTGAATGCAGATATTATCTTGAATATTGGAGTTTAGGTAAATAAATTGATTAATTACTTCTTCTTTCATTTCGGAATTCCTATTAAGTACTTAGTTCAGCAACAGTCTTTTGGGTTTAGGTCTCCTAAAACAAATGCAAAATTGCCATGTGGCCCACATTTTAGTTTTAGTGAAAACTTAATCTTCCAGTTCAGGTTTTCTGTGAAAAGAACCAACATGAATAAATAGCATATTGAGTCACTTTAACTTTGTGCACTGCATCATGTGTTCTTCTGCAGATAGTGGAAACCCTATGCTTTCTGTTCTGGACACTCCTGTTACTTGGTCTGATTGATTCTGTCAAAACGTGCTTCTGCTATTTTTTTCATATCATGTTTGTGATTGCACAGATCACAAACTAATACTGAGGAAATCACAGTCTTGCAAAGAACAACACTAACACAACAGAAGTAGCAGTCTGATGTGAATGTCATCTGTACTTCTCTTTTTCCAAGCTTTACTTTCCCCATATACTTCCTGTACAATTCTGGATAAGCATTTATCTTCTGATTTGTTTACAAATACTTGGACTACTGGCCAGTTTATCCATCTTCTTTCTAAGGAATTTAACCTGGTTTCAAAAAGCAGAGGGGAAAAAATAATAATAAAAAAGCAACAGAGGGGACTGAAAGTATTCTGAGAATTAGGTTGCATAAACCATTACAGGCCTAGAAATCATAAAGACATATCTAGTAAGTATATGTCTTTTTCATTTAGCACAATATTTGTGGTTTCAAAGGAAATGTCTTATACTACTATAAGAAAGTACCAGATATATATCTAACATATCTTATTGAGCATTGAGTAGGCATCAAGCTGTTTGAAGGTTTTCTTGGGGAGAAAAGGGTAAGTTGCGCTTCATCAACACATTGTAGTAGTTAAAGTATTCCAAGGTGTTCTTCCTTCTTTATAGCAAGTCATTAGCTGAAATATCTGAAAGATGTTTAGAGGAGAAACTAAAACTTTGCCTTAAACAGATAACACAACACAGAGATGGCTCGCTATTTCTTTTCACGCTGAATCCTGGGAATTTGGTATTGTTTAGTTTATTTGTTTTGGGATATCTTTGTGCAGAAGCACTATTTCCACAAAAGCATACTTCCATGTGACATTACAGCTATAATTGAAACCTGGAGATTCTCTTTTAACAGCAATTTGAACATCAAATTTAGCAGCAATTTAATTTCTCTTACATCACAAGAGAATGATCTAATAATTGGGCTGTCTTGTAAAAGATTGACAGTTATTTATTATCTAATTGAAAAGTATATAAAATGTATTATTATGGTACTTCATGACTCTTTAAACAACAGAAACCTTGTCATATATTGTGATGTCTTATTGCTGAATGATAAAACTCTATAATGGTCTACAGTCACCAAATGGTAAAACTTTAGGAAAAAAATACTGACTACAAAATATATCAGAAACTTTACCCACAGAATATGGATTATGCTTTGAACTAAAGAAGGTTTAAACACTGTCTCTGCAAAACCCAAGTTATATTCATCAGTTTGCATATAAGACGGTCCTAACCGAAGAAATAATAATCAAATCATAAACTTAATTCTGAGATCAAAGGACTCAAATCTTGAAAAGACTTTGTGAGTATTAACAGAGTGTGTACTATGCAAAGTTCTTTGCCTCCCCCTAAATGTAATTTAAGACTGTAAAGGTGTTGACTTATAACCTATGTGTAATGAACAATTCAGGGGTAATAAAGAGATGACATAATTCCATCACAGGCTTGAGTGGAAGTAAAAGTACCCCCCAAAAAAAGCCCCTGCCAGGGATTGTCAGAGGTAACCAAAGATAAAACATGCAAGATAACCAAAGAAAGTGGTCCTTGCTACACTTCTAAAACTTTCAATTAGAGTTTCTCTTCAGAAATCCAAAATTATACCTTGACAACAGCCATACTTTCACCCACTTGAATGGCAATGTGTTATTTGGTTTCAGTGATACATCTGTCACCGGCGTTTTACATCTTTATACGGAGTTGGGGTTAGAAAGGGAAGTCAGGGCCCTGCTGGGACACAGGGCTAGGATAGAGCAAGTTCTGTAAACACCAGACACGAACATCAGATAAGGGGGACAGAGACGGCAAAAACCAGACATCACAACAGCCTGGAACAACATCTCAAGGACTCCTAGAAGAGGAGGACGTGCCTGTCTGCGATGGGATGGTGGCAACGACAGCCCAGCCCTCGAAGGGACGGGGTGGAGCAGAGGGTGGGCTCGGAGCAGGGGGGGCAATTGGAGCTGTGTGACGGCTGTCACTCGGGGGGAGGATATAAGCCCGGGACAGTCATGTGATCGGGGAGCGGGGCATTTGGAATGGGTCTGTAACCCCGCTCCCTGCGCAGAACAAACACACCTTTCTCATAACGAGGCCTACGTTGTGAGTTCGGTTTCTGCAAGTCAATACATCAATATTCAAATTGTGTCAAAGAGAGTTATTTCTCCTTCTATCAGTTCAACAAAAATGTTCCTTGACTGAGCTATATTTTTTTAGTTATCAACTGAAAAGATTTCAACATCAGGACAGTAGCAAACCAGATTAATAACCTGATGTGACTATTGAGGTTTTATAACTTGCTATTTAAGTTATTTGCCTCTGAAAAATAGGTATGGGTTCACATGTCGATTGCTTTTACTCAAAACAGAAGCAACGATGTAGTGTTTGTGAAGACATCATGCTGTTGCCATGGAAATCATTGTGAAAACAGAACTTAATTAATGATGGTGTATCTTTTGCACACATGTCTTTGTTATCTGGAGAATACATTGGCTGAAATATTAGAAAGTGTAAAACATGAATAAAATTAGACTTAGTGGCTCGTAAGGGTGAATTCTTTTCCAAACAATAGTGAAGACAAAATTAAGAAGCAGACATGGAAGCTTACAGTTAGGAGCCAGACTCTTGGGTGGAAGCTATTTACTAGTTTCCTCTCTTCCTACTCTATTCTTCATCTTTTCTCCTTTTCCTTCTCTTAATCTAGTTTCCTTCTTTACTATTGACTCTTTTCTTAACATTTTGGGTAACTTAAAATTGATGGGTTTGCTGAGTTGTGTGGATTGGGATGTGCTGGATGCTTTATGGAATCTTTTACCTTGAGTGTATGTTACATCTTTTGAACTTTTGCCAAAATCCTTATTTTCTCACCAAATTAAAAGCATTTTCTTGGGAAATGTATACATTGTTCTTATATGATCTCAAGATATTAAAGAAGGAAAAGGCTTTGCAAAGGTTTGGTTGAGCAAAAATTTTAAAGATTTAAATATTTTTTAAAGTAATACTCCCAGTTAAACTTGTGGCTTTGGGTCTGAGCTCTTACAGCTTGAGGAGTTGCAGTATAATCTCTAAACTGACAGTTAAACTGCAGTTTAATCTCTAAACAGACTCTAGCCTGTTTATGTTACTGAGAAAAATATATTTTCTTGGGTTGTTTTTGTTTTATCACAATCATGACAGTTTTCAGTGTTGGCAAGAAAATATGAGGTAACAAGTATGCATTGAACATGGTTTTCATCCGCTGAGAATCTTTAATTGTAATTGCAGCATTTCATGGTGTAATTAGTTGTCTTAGTGACAGGATAGACTTGAATCTTCCCTACTGCTTTGTAAAATGGCCATTTAGCTCTCAGAAGTCTTTCTTTAGACTACATGAGTGGAGTGAATGATTGAAGCGTTTTGGGTTTTTTTATCCTGAAGTGTCTAAAGCAAAGGAGAGAGTTTACCTTACAGAACCTCTAGAAAAGCCCTATGAAGACACAATGAGTTATGTAGAGATACTTGTTACCAAAATATTTAAAAAATATTTTGAGAAGCATTAATTTGAATCAAGACAAGCAACATAAAAGAGGAGTGCATGGAAAGCAGTAGAGGAGGTGTTTGGAAATAATTCTCTGATACTTAGAAGCAGTCAAGAATAATTAGTCTTGACCATCAGGAGCATGTGTTCCCAAATAATGTCAGCACAGAAGATGCTGAAGGAAAGGCTTTTTGTTTTGGTTTTGTGGGGGGTTTTTTTGTTTGTTTATTTAAGGAGCAAATAAACATCATTGACTCATTTTAAAATATACTTTTGTAATGGGCACAGTAGTCTCATCTTGTTAGAACTGGTTTTCTGCCTCCTGAATCAAATTTCAGATTCAATCATGGGTTGGAAAAAGTGTGTGTCTGAAAAAAAAAAAAATCCTGTATTACACAGCTCTCAACTTATCAAAGAATAACTAATCCAAGTGGATAACTCATCAGAACCTCCATCTCCTCATTCCCCTCTAAATACATTACCCTCTTTCAGATGGCTTCTGGGAAGAACTGAAAAGAATGATGGGGGACGAACCATGACAGACTCTTGCAAAAGCAAGATCTGTGTCTAATTTATTGTTGCTGATGCCTATTTGGGAAGCTTCCTGAGAAATCATCTCTGAGATATGTCAGTATGTGAAAAGATGGAGCAAATAGCACAATGACACATCAATGAATGTAGGTTGTTAACATTTAGTCTTAACAAAAACGTACTAAATGAACTTCTGAATATAATTAAAAAAACTTGAAGAAAAGGAGTCAAGCTCCTGTAATTAATTTATTGAATACTGTTTAATATGTTAAACCTATGCATTTTACAGCTGTAAAAAAATGTTTAAGTAGAACACTTTCTTCATCTTAGTTTATTGCATTGTTAATTGAAAATCAAAATTTTAATTACTTAATTAGAATTTGAATAGGAAGTTTAGTGCCATGTTAGCACAACTTTCCATT
Source organism: Serilophus lunatus (assembly GCA_013399895.1). Taxonomy (NCBI): domain Eukaryota; kingdom Metazoa; phylum Chordata; class Aves; order Passeriformes; family Eurylaimidae; genus Serilophus; species Serilophus lunatus. The sequence continues at coordinate 74,752 of VXBA01001250.1, forward strand.
CAGTGCTAAATACCTCTGAGACAATTTTCACTTGGTATTATAGGCTGTAGCAGAGGTAAAAACTAACAAAATTATCCTTAAATACAAAATGGGAGATTTACAAGTTATGCCGAATTCAGTCTATAGCTTCCTACTCCGGCCTTCTTTTTACATAAAAGCAGAAAATCAATACCTGTCTCAACTTTGAAAGAACAGCCCTGGAAACAAAGACTCACTTCAACAATTAAGAGCTCAAAAGCCTTGGCAAAGTATTTTTATTTATGTCAGAATTTTGTATTTCACACAGGGACATGACTTACTCCACATTTAAATAGTTTGCTATTATCTCCTAATCAGATGAGAAATTAAGAAACTAATATTTAAATTCTTAATATTAATATTTTTTAAAAAATAAATATTTTGAGTTAGAACATTTTCATTTAAGTTTTAATAAATCACAGAATTACTAGGTTGGAAGAGACCTCCAAGATCATCGAGTCCAACCCTTGCCCTAATGCCTTGACTAGACTAGACCATGTCACCAAGTGCCATGCCCAGCCCTTTTTTAAACACATCCAGGGATGGTGACTCCACTACCTCCCTGGGCAGACTATTCCAATACTTTATTACTCTTTCTGTAAAAAACTTCTTTCTAATATCTAACCTATACCTCCCTTGACGCAGCTTGAGATATGTGGATCATATATTTCCGTATTAAAGAAATAACTATTATTTTCTCTTTGTTCTGCTAGAAGAATAAACAATTTTCAGTTGTGTGAAAAGTGATTAACAGATATATTTGTGTATCACAAATTATTTTCAAAGGTTTCATTTCA
>VXBA01001251.1:0-15068 GCA_013399895.1 Serilophus lunatus
TTAAGGGAACCCTAGACTTAACAAAGAATTACACCTTTAAAGGCCAGGCAGGCTGGCCAAGGAGAAGCAGGGGGAAAGGAAAGCCGCTCCTCTTCTCTCTCTCTGCCTCCTTCTGATGGTAATCACTCCCAGCCCTTGAAGTCTCTGCAAAACACAACACAGTGAAAAGCCTCTCCCAACCCAGAGATGCTATTTGGGGAAGCTTTCCACTTGCAGTTGTGCTGGCTTGGCAGCCGCCATGCCCACACTGCCGCGCGGAGGCCATTCCCGGGGCTGTCAGGACCGCCAGACCCCTTGCCGGGCTCTTTTGTAGCGGCACCAGGCCGGCGGGGGTGTGCCGCGGGCACTGGGGCACCGTCAGCAAGGAACAACCAGCGGGCATCCATGCCCACTGCTGCTGCCCGCTGGCAAAGAACAACCAGCAGGCATCCAGGCGTGCTCTATGCTGGTGAGAGACTCAAACCCGCAGCAGCATGGCTGCCGCTGGGAAGGTGCATGTGCGGTAGCAGAAGCAGCACCGATCTGAGCCCAGAGTTGCGACCAGTGCATGCAGACAGCTGCCCCCGGCCGGCTCCTACTGCCCGCAGCCGCTGTGAAGGGAACCCACATCTTTGCTACCACCCACATGGCCGAGCCGGGTCCACGCACGCCCTGCGCTGCACCAGCGCGGGAACTAGACCTGCCGCGTGTGCCAACCATGGACGCAGCCACCAGCAGCGGCACCGCTCCCATCTCTGTCTGCCCCTCCATCGCTGAAAATTTTGAGAAAGTTGCTGGACCCCGCGCAGCGCTGCGTTCGCTGGCAACCACCGCTTGTCCATGTTTCAGTGAGTTCCTGCTAAGAGAAACTGTGGGGGACAGCTTGGGGCGACTCCCGCTGCCTCCCCCAAGCAAGAAACCAAGCAGGAGGGGGAAGAGAGACCGGGCAAAACCACGGAGCTGCCTCAGCCACCTCGCCCCAGCCCGGGGGCAAAAAGGGGGGTGAGGAGCCTAAGCTTTTAAGGGAAAAAAACAGGATTTACAGAACCAGGGAGCCAGCCAACAGTTTAAAACAAAACACCACTTTTCCTCCTCCCTCCCTCTAAGACCCCCCAATACCCTCCCTCCAGAGGGCCCAGCACCCCCCCCTCCCTCTCCCAAACCTCCACACCAGATATGTTTGTTACATTCACTCCAGCTGTTTCATGTTATGTTGGTTGGTCATATAAGTCACAGCACTACATTCTTTGATAGTATGACAAAAACAATTAAATCAGACAAAACCTCTAGAATGCAACTAAGAAGAGTCACTTATTTGAATAATCATTGTTTTGCCAAATGTTTAGTGTTTCATCATATTTACGTAATAAAAAAATGCATAAGAATTCCTGGACATCTATTTCATTTGTAAGGGTATAAATTTAACAAAGTTTTCTTTGTTTCCAGAGCAAATCAGTATTATAATTAATTTAGTGTTGCTTCTGTTGGAAGTGAAAGGTTTGTTTTAGTTTCATTAGAAAAAAATCCCTAAACATGAAGTTGCTTAACATTTTTTTACTATATTTTGAAGTAGAGCAAATTTTAAACTCAAATTTAAAATAGGCTCTCCTTTAGATTCCATTGGTAAATTACAAACAAAACGACTGGCTATAACATTTGTGCTCTGCTGAATAATTTACCAGATGCTGATGTTAAAATATCTTTCTTTGTACTTGATGGAGCAGACATTCAATACTATACTTAAGAACATATTTGAGTAAGACATTAGATTGATATCTAACATAATGGATCAAAGTTCATGAAATTTCTTACCATTTCATTAGGAGTTCAGAAAAAAATTGACCCTACCATTACTTTCAGATTAGAAGTTTAATGAATGAAACGAAACAAGGGTTAATTGCTTGATTTTTATGCTGCTTGAGTATTGAATTATTTCCATTTTAACAGTGACTGGTGAGGTAGATACCTTATTTTATTTTGTTCTTTATGGAATTACTTGTATACGTGCTTTCAATGACAACCCATTTGTAAGGGAAGAGGGAACACTGAGACAGATGCTTTAGGGACAGCAACTAGAAGCTAAGGGAAAGAGAACATGAAGTTACTCCTAGGAAAAAGGAAGTTAACATTTTGTTGCCAAGATAAATAGCTCCTTCCCTTGAAAATGTTTGCTTACAGAGGACAGACTTTTCTTTAATAAAAATGTCTCTTGTTACCAATGCTGAGCTATGGCAATCCTTAAGCTCAAACAAGGGTGTGCACAGACCTATGTTGTCTAGCAAGTCTGGACTGCTGTTAATCTCTAAATTTGATATAATAATAATAATAATAATAATAATAATAATAATAATAATAATAATAATAATAGTCTTTGAAATGTCATGATAAAGTGCCGAGGATCAGATTGTTCCCTTTCTCTAGGCTGGATGATGCAGAATTAAAATTCCCTCACTAGAGATAAATACAGCATTGATGAGCAAATTGCATGCCACCAACTTTTAAAGACAGTTTTTATCATCTGATCTCTGTGAGAACACAGCTGTTTCTGATGTACATTGACAGCAGTGAGTTCGAAGTCAGGGTCTGGCAAAAGAAGAACTGTTCAAAGTTAACTTTCCTGCTAATTCTTTTTACTCTCTAAGTCTAATCTGCAGAGGAAGCAAATTTTCTGTTTACCTTCCTGAAAATTGAGCCCAGCACTTCTAGGTTACATTGCAGGATAATGACTGATTAGCAGATCTATCACTGAGCCATGACCTGTCTCTTGGAAATCTCATGGCATTTTCTAGTGTTCAAATTGTACAGGAGAGACATCAACAAAAATAATACTATTGTCTAGGAATCCTCAGTCTTTTATTGTGTTTGAATTTTGACTGTGGGAAGCCATTTACTTTGTACATGACTTTGGCCACAAGGGACTTGCATTTTGGCATATCTTGGTATGGTTCTCGCAGTAATCTCAGTTCTTAGTATGTCACATAGATCGGATGTGTGATGCCTGAAATTTACATCGATACCTAAAGATATCTCCTAAATTAAGAAATTAAAAAAAAAAATGGATCAAGGTATGTGAAAAATAATTTCTATGGCAAGGAGACGGATAACTGAGTGTTATCATTTATTTTGGTGGGTAAATAAGGGTCACTTTACACGAGTAGGTTCTCAAAGAGAAATACATAGCACGAAGACAAACTGCATAACTCCTAATATTACAGTGTCTTTGAAGTTTTTCACTGACCTTTACTTTTGTGATTTCACACTACTTTTAAAATATATATAAATATTAACATGTATATTAATATGGCCTGCATATTTTACAGGCCACAAGAGAGTCAAGTCTAGCAGATGAAATATTAGCCTAAAAATTCTTTATTCAAAGCCCTAGTTATACAGAAAACAAATAACTAATTGAAAATACCAGAAGACTTGGATAGAATGATGATGAATTTGTATTCCATTGGTTTGGGACCCCCCTGATATTTTGAATGTGTTTGTGGATGAAGTTGGTAACATTCATGCTGTAACATTGATATGTTACAGGAGAGAAAATGCATCATCTGCTAAATTTCTGGCTGCTTAGAATCCTTACAATAACACTGTGCCACTGGTGTTTCACTGAAGTGATGAAGGCTAACACTGGGTAAATTTGTCCATGATGGAAAGGTGATAATCCCCTTTAGAAGGGGAATGTTTAACTAATCTTTAAAGTTTGTCAGACTTTGCTCAAGAAATCTAGAGCATGAAGAGTTTAGCTAATAGGCACTGTCAACATCTCTTCCTTCACTGAGTACTAGACTGGAAAAACTGTGGCAACTACTTGGTGTCTAAATATCTGAGTGTCTTCCACTCTGGTTTTTATAGGTGTTAGCTGACTGAAAATCTGAACTTTCAGTGGTTTGAGAAAAGGTAATTGTAGTCATTATGGATTTTCCTTGTCTTGGGGAAGAGTACTGAAAAGAATAATGCCAGCTTTTGTGGTTTGGAATCAAAATTTGGCTCCTGTTCTATCTCAAGCATAGTAGGCAAATGCTTTTTCACTGAAACGTGAAGCATCGATTTTCACATTAGCATTTATGAGTGGTTTGTCATTGTAAAAAGTAATTTCAGTTCCTGTATTTTCCTTACATTCTACAGATTTCTGTAGGGATTGTTATATAGGAATTGTAGGTACTGTGTGAGGTATGGGAACCACAGAGTACCAGAACCTCTTTCTCTAAGAGGATGTGGAGGCTTAAAATATTCCGCCTTGGGATTCAAAGCAGCTTGTGATGTACACCACGAAGTGATGAAGCCCTCAGGCTATGTTTTTTTGCTTTTTGGAGACTGTGAGCATAGAGAAAAGAATACAAGTTCAAAAATAAAGCAGGTTTAGGTTATTGTTTAAGTATTTCTTGTTTTGTGCATAGCCTCACTTCCTAAGTACCAATATGGTTGTTTAGCATGTACGTGTTAAACAAACACAGGAATTTACATGAGCACTCTTTTGTTCTCAGAATTCAAGCAAATAAAAGGACACTTTAAATGTAGTTTCAGTCAAGGCAGATATGCAGTATATTTATATTGGGTCAGTAATGATAACTCTGTAAAGGGCAAACACTTTGAGAGCAATTTATTGAGCTGTGTTCTGTTGTCTTGCATTTAGTACAATCTTCAGTAGTTCCTTTTCTGTTTGGGATGTCACGAGTTGTTAAGGAAGAGCCAAGCACTCAGGCTTTGGCTCAACAGCTTTAATCATGTGTTTCTTAAACCACTAAAAATGCTTGCATTTTGGATGTTAAATCAAAGGTCTTATGAACAACAGATATATGAAACAAGTAGTTTGGTAAACAGCTTCCTTAAATGAATGTGACTTAATAAGTGCAATTTGCTTGATTTATGAACATATTTGGAAATAAAAATAATTACATCTATTAATAAATGTTATATTAGGAAACACAAGAGCCAATTTTACAGCTGTATCCTGATCTCATTTACTTTGACCTTGAGATGTAGTGCAGCAATTTCACAGAGGTTTTTTTTTTGTTGTCATTAAGATGTGGAAATGTTTCAAAAACTACAGAGAAGAAAAGAAGGGCAGAAGAATAGACTGTATAGACAAGTCTTTTACCTTTTATAAGCGTATTGTCTGCTGCATTTGTTTATTCTACTGTTCTGTTAGAGCAGGATCATGAATTGTGTTAGAATAGGGTAAATGTAAATTAAGTTTGAAAAACAACCCAAATCAAAGTAACCAGAAAAGCAGATGATCCAGGGTGAAGGTTTGGGTGAGAAATTGAAGATAAATGAGGAGAGAATAAAGGTAAAATAGAAGGGGTTATGAAGTGCAGGAGAGAGGGAATAGGGAAAGGGAGCAATAGATATGAAACTCTCATGAATCCTTTGATCATACTGTAGGTTTGAATACATAGAACAGGACAATCAGCTGCTTTAGGCTCAGCTCCAAAGAAAGCATGGATATCAGTTTTAATGGAGAACAGACTCAACTGAGGGAGAAGCAAAGGCTAGGAAATTCCAAAGTGATAAGGAAATATCTGAGAGAGATGGAAGAAGTGCAAGAGGAGTCTTACATACTTTGTTGTTAGAGAATCTCCCCCCGTCACATAAACATCCTAAGGGTTTGAAATGTTGAATGCCATGACCATGAAAATAATGGGTATATTTTACAGGATAGTGGGTTTTACAGCATTAAAGGAAAGACATTCAGAGATGATAAGCAGTTGGAGTCCTACAGCTTGGTACACAGCCAGGACTCCTCCTTTTCAATGAATACATGTAATGAGAAAAATCTGACCTCTGTGAGTTGTGTACAAGAAACATCTGTTCTAAGGAGATGCTGTTGAGTAGACAGCTTGTTTTTACCACTAAGTTACTAGGGCTGTCTGCAGTTTTCCTCTCTCCATTTGTGAATCTTGATCTTAATATGTCGGATTGCCTCTATAAAAATATTCTTACCTTGATTTTGGCATGAGTCATAAATGAAAACCCACTGAAGTTTTCAGCAGTACATATTTAGATATTGCATTAAATAAAGAATGTAGTAATCAAAACACCTCTCTATTGTTCTTGCAGCATATGGACAGTGAAAGCAAGGAGGATACTGACAAAACATCTAAGTCTCTAAAATGCTATTCATAACTTAAAACAAGAAAATGTCACTAACACAGCTTGCAGCTGGAATTAAATAAAATTTCAGTATTTTCCACAAGCCTATATTAGGAAAGCTTGGCCAATGTTTGTTCTTTTTAGAGCAATAGGAGTTGCTCTTTTCACCCCAAACCAAACATTTGACCTTCCCAAATCTGCCTCAGAAATGAGAGAACAAGTGGAGGATAAGAGCACAGCCCTCTCTTCAGCAAACTTCTGACCAACTCAAACATGCTGTTATTTCCTCTTGGTATTGGCTTGGTGTCTTGCTTGTGTACTGTATCTCTGTAATAACAAGATCAATTGAAGCAGTGGTTTATATTCCTGGCTGCTCCATGCTGGGAATACCTTGCATGCTCTTTGTTTTATTCCCCCCAACCATGTAGCATGATCCAAAGTAACTTAAAGGTGTGAAAAAGCATAACAATGAGTCCATCCTTTTATCCCAGGTCCCATTCACTAGCTGCAGGACCGTGAGAGAAATATGGAGCTCATCAGCAGGGTAGGGGAGATACTCATTCAATCATGCAGCCACACAGCTAGGTGTATGGTTTTTTGAACAAGGTATGTCTGTGCAACATATAAACTTTGGGAAGAAACCTCTGAAATGATGATTCTTTTGATGGAGGAAGTAGTCTCTCATAATTATGTGCCCTGCTTGGCAACACATTATATTTTGCATGCATGCTTGTTTGGCAGTGCACAAAAGGATGTGCATGTGCATACTGAAGGGTCAAATCATACCCCATAGCTTTAATTCTGGAGCAAGACTGTTTTTTTACTCACAAAACTTATGGCCATTTAATTACATTTTATTGTTTGGAAACAAATTACAGCATTGTAATACTTGGCAGATTTGTTAGGAGAAAAAGAGAAATGGCAGAAAGACAATTTAGGAAGGGATGATCCAAGTTCCCATTTATTTTCAAATTTGAAAACAATTAAGCTTTTCTTTACAGTTCTCCAAGTCCCCTATTCTCACAAACTCAGAAATGTGATCTAAATGCAGCTGTGAAGCAGGAAGTTATTTTCTGCTGATTTATTCAAGAATGCCACTATCCTTTTCAGTGCAGGAAAATTAATTAGCGTGGCAAATGATAATAATGATAATACACTAAATAAAAGGAACAATCTAATGTAGAGATTTTAAGTTTATACAAGTAAAATGACAGGTGAAGAAGCTTCATGGGTGAGGCATGAGGAAACTCATTCTCGTCTTCAGCACTGGAAGCTCTTTGCAGCTGAAATATCAATAGCAATAAGTGATGAGTGCTCAGGGGGCTAACTTTCTTCCTCATAAGGTTTAGTCCAAGCTGGAATGGAACCAGCTGTTTGATTCAATTCAGTCTCACAAAGCGTTGTTGGTTTCTTTGGGATATCAGTCCTCCTACACTGCAGTTCCCACTACTCTCCTCCTCCTCACTCCCTCAATCTCTGGCCTTTTTTGTTCAGTCACAGGTGATTTCTGTAACACCTCCCTAGCCCCCCTACACTGTTTCAGCAGAGTGTACAGAGAGAAGATTCCAAGGAGATGAGCAGAAAAGATGTGGCCCCATTCCTCAGACCCTGGGATTTGTTAAATATTTGGGTAGTGGTCTCTCAAACTCTTAAGCTACTAGAAAGTATCCACAGAAGGCAACAAAGATAGTGAAGGGCCTTGAGGGGAAGCTGAATGAGGAGCAGCCGAGGTCACTTGGTCTGTTAAGCCTGAGGAGACTGAGGGGAGACCTCATTGCAGTCTGAAACTTCCTTGTGAGGGGAAGAGGAGGGACAGACACTGATCTCTGTGGTGACCAGTGACAGGACCCAAAGGAATGACCTGAAGTTTTATCAGGGGAGGTTTAAGTCAGATGTTAGAAAAAAATTTTTCACCCACAGGGTGGTAGGACACTTGAACAGGCTCCCCAGAAAAGTGGTCATAGCACCAAGCCTGAAGTATTTGAGTGATACTTTCAGGCACACAATGTGACTTTTGGGGATGATCCTGTGCAAGGCCGAGTTGATTCAATGATCCTTGTTGCTCCCTTTCAACCCATCATATTCAGTAATTACGTGATTCTTTTGTTTCAGACAGTGTATACAAATTTCCATATGGATAATGGGGACAATGAAATGAGTTTTTGTTCTTCGGTGGATGTTCCCCTTCTGGCAGCTTCAGCTGATAGAATAAATCATATTTTCTTTTACTACATAAGATTTTGAATGAGTATGTAAGTAGGTTCCAATATTTGCCTGTATTCCTGAGTCTATTAGATCTAAATACTTCTCAGCTGAAAGAGAAGAAGGTCTTCAATTCAAGACCTTCCCTAGATTTAGTTTACAGTACAGTCTCAAGTCTGTTAAATTTGACATAGTGTAGGAAAGATGATCAAAGCCATTTAGTAGTTTCAGCATAGATATTCCCAGCTGGAGATTTAGCTAAATCAGTCATTTAACACCTGTTTTTGGCTTCAGTCTTGCTCTTGGCTGAGAGTATAAGGTGGTGCTTAAAGGTAATTGTCAGTGTTAGGGAGGCTGTCTGCCAGCATGGAGCACTGTTTTGAGTGGCTTTACAGGACTGAAGCTTGTTCTATGGATGTTTTAGATTATACTATTGTGACCTCTGGGGCACTGGTTAACTCAGGAGCAGATCTTTGAAGACATGTACATGCTGCCCTGTTGTTGTTTGGTTGGATTTTTTCCTCAAATATTCTAATTTAAAAAGGAAAATTATATATGCACTAGTTAAAAGCTAGATATTTTGTAAAATAAAAAAAAAAGGTTTTCTATTCAAACATTATCTTACTCATTTGCATGTACATTCCCTAGAACACTGAAATCAAGTATCTTAGTAAAAGATAAAGTATCTGAAAATACTAGAGCATTTTTCAGTCATAATTATATTTTGATAAATATTTCAAAATTTTTAATGATTTTGGTATCACTTTGGAGCACATTTCTATTTCTAATGTGTAGGGATATTTCAGGAATTAGAAAGGAAGGGTACTTCAGAAAGTAAAAAGGAAAAGACAATTTTTAGTTTATGATTTGAAAGCTGGACAACAAGCTTTTAATCTTTATATAGAATTTAGGAGGATAATGATGACTAGGAATCCATATAACATTCTTGCAGAAACTGTATCTATTATTATCCAACTACAAACTAGTTTATGGCAAGGATAGGAAAGAGGCAGTTTAATTTCCAGTATCTGGATGGATAAAAATGATCCATTTTTATCTCTGATCTATGCAGATATCCTCTTTCTAATATGCAGATTGCAGGTGTTACTAAAAATAAACCATTCTAAATGCAGAAAGCTTAAAAAGTTCAGCTTTGTTTCTCCATCCCCAAACAATGTCCACTACAAATCAGTTAAGGTTGGACAGATTTCAGAAGTTACTGGAATCAAGAGAAAACACAGGAATTAAACCCTAAAAAAAGATCATGCATCCAGGACCAAAGTGCTGGGTTGTCTGTGTGCAGGGAATGTACTTCTCTTGCAGGAGATGAAAATAATAATTTTCAAGGATGTCGTACAATTGACATCACCTTATGATTATGGAACTTTGTATCTGTCATCTCATGCTAGATTGTGTGTTAGAGAATGTATAGCTACAGCTACAAGACAGACTTGTTTGGGGTTTTTTTCTACCTACAATAGTAAAACCCCCATCATCCCTGGCAATTTGCTGTTGCCAGAACAATTTAGTGCTTAACATACCCTAGCTTTGCTTTTTGCAAGTTCTGTGTTGTTTGCACTGAACCAGGTAAAAGCGTAAATCAGTTGTGTCACAGAATATCTAATGCCTACCCTCATTCTGTTCTTCAGATGGGTTGATAACCATAAGACAAAGGCTAGGTATCTCGCTGTCACCATCGGATGAACCTAGTGATCCCTATTCTCTAATATAATGTGGAGGCAAGCATTATAAATATTAAGTGTTATAAACTACTACAGTGACTGTCCTCTGCAGATATCCTCCTAAGTCATGTGCAGGATGTAAGTGTCATAAAAGTAAACCATTCCAGATACAAAAGGTCTATAAACCATGCAATGGGAACAATTACCTTTCAATTGATTTATGGGTTTTTCCTTGAATTGTTTTACAAACTTCCATCAATAGCAAAAATGTCCAAGTTCTTCATCCTTTGATGCAGTCTTGAAAGCTGAAGCTGTTTGTACATTCTGGTACTGGAGATAAAGCTCTTAAATCACAACTAGCTTCTTTGTTTACACTACTTTTTTATTTTTAAAAAGCAGCTAAATATGCAAATGTTTGCTTCAGGATAGGATTTCTTGCAGCAAAGAGAGGTTCTGTTTTGTCCCACATGTTCTGAGTGGAAAGGAAGGATGTTTTTCCAGTCATATTGTCAAGCCTGTAGGGAATGTGATTTATCTTTTCTGTCCTGTTAACTGGGAAAATAAGGAGTTGCAGGAAAGCAGGTTAAGAAACTTTGCTACCAGTATCTCTCTTATCCAATACAGCTGCTACTTGGGATAAGCTAAACTCCTAACAAGGATCAAGAATTGTTTTATTAAGTTATCTGTAAATTTCCAGAATGAGATCTTAATCTATAATGAACTGTTGAGCCAGATAATTCTTAGTCAAAATAAAAGGGAAAAAAGTTGTGGCAAATAAAGGTCCAATTGCAAAAATATAATTAGCCTTGTCAGGCCTAAGGTCATCTGTTATTCAAAGCGCACATTATGCTTTATTGGTAAATAAAAAAATTAACGTTATGCATAATTCCCCTCCAGGGCATCTGCAGAAGGACTCTACTCTCTCAAAGCATGGTGCATTCTGAGACAAGGGAGCTATGTTGCATCACATAGCAGAACTTTGTGTAGGGACTAAGGCCCTACATGTTTTCATTTCCACTATTGTTGACTTCACTGCTAGTGGTACTAAACAAGAACAAACTTTTTATGCAAAAAAGTTCTATTGTCCCAGTAGTATTACTGGATATCAGTTATGAGAGTGCATTACAGAATCAAAGTATTTAATAAATTAGCTGTTGTCATGGATCTTTTTGCAAAAGAGTAGATGTTCTTAGTAACAAAACCACTTAATTAAAGGAAAATGTTACACAAAATGGGACACAAAGTTGATGTCTGACCAAAAATGCTTAAATTTTTATCCTTGGAACCAATCTCTTGTCAAAGCTTTTTGCTATTTTTTTACATAAAGGCTCAGAATTAAAATCTTTCAAAGATAAATCCAATTATTTTTTATTTTCATAGATTAATAGAATCATAGAATGACAGTACATGCTGAGTTGGAAGGGACCCATCAGGATCATTGAGTCCAACTACTGGCCTGTGCAGAACACTCCAAATATCACACCATGTGCCTGACAGCATTGTCCAAACACTTCTTGAATTCAATCAGGCTTGGTGCTGTGATCACTTCTCTGGGGACCCTATTCCAGTGCCCAGCCATCCTGTGGGTGAAGAATCTTTTTCTAATATTCAGCCTAAGCCTCCTCTGATGCAACTTCAGGCCATTCCTCTGGGTCCTGTCTCAGAGAAGAGGTCAGCGCCTGACCCTCCTCTTCACAGGGAAGTTGTAGACTGCAATTGAGGTCTGCCCTAAGTCTTGTCTTCTCCAGGCTGGAAACATCAAGTGACCTCAGCTGCTCATATGGCTTCACCTCAAAGCCTTTCACCATCTTTGTTGCCTTCCTTTGAATGCCGTTTAATAGATTAATATTTTTCTTGCATTGTAGTGCCCCAAACTACACACAATATTCAAGATGAGGCCACACCAGTGCAGAGCACTCCCTTGAATGGCTGGTGATGGTTTGCCTGATGCCCCCCCCCGGACACGGTTGGCCCTCCTGGCTGCCAGGGCACGGCTGTCTCATATTCAACTTGCCATCAACCAGGGCCCAGAGGTCCTTTTCCACAGCACTGCTTTCTAGCCGCCTGTTCCCTACTCAAGAGGATTGCCTTGTCCCAAGTGCAGAATCTGCCACTTCCCCTCTGCAAGGCATGTCTGCCCTCAAGGGAGTCCACAGCTCCTCCCAATTTACTGTCATTTTGCAGGCTTACTTTGTAAATTTAATTACTTTTAATTCCTTTAGTAGTCAAGCAAAATGTGTAGTCGCTCAGAACTTAAAATAAGGCAAGTAACCTAAATAACCCTAAAAATACATTCAATGGCTAATCATTTTTTCCTGTAGCTGAAGAATGCTGTAGTAGTATCTTCATCTATTCCAATTAGAATAAAAGGGATTAAATAAATATTAAATAGGTATTCCCACCATTGTACCAAAGAGCATGGCTTGTGTGCTAATGTCTCCAGAAGGTCTGGAGTCTCTTGTCATCCATATTGCAAGTCTTCTGTTGGCTATGGAAGACGATGACCAAAGGTCTGAATCAATGAAAAAACACTGAAACAGAATTGTAGTTATTTTCTCCAACTAATAATGAACCTCAGATTTTTGTATTGTCTTTCTTCATCTGCTCTGTCTATAGAAACTCCAAACTGTGATGAGTAGGTAATGTTTCTTAATAAATATTTATACAGCTTGGAGCATATTAAAATCTTTACCTCCCTAATTTTTTCATAATAAGTCTAGTAGAAATTGTAACTAGGAAGATATTTCACTTACAGGAAAAATAAAGGTCTTAGAACCTCTGCAGCACCTTCTTTGTAGAGATTGCCTGAGATTATGAGCTTGAAAGCTTTTGGAACTATATTCCATTAGACTCTAAAACATTAGATTTAACAACAGACTGCAGAACACTACATCAAAGATGTTTCATGAAAGGTCATTTATTTCTAGGTCAGCAAAATAGGTTACCAAAGAATATTTAAGCTTCCATTAAGTAATAATTTCTTATTAAAATATATTCCAGAATGAATAATATCCTCAACATTCCTAAAGGGCCACCAAGATTTTATAAAGGTTATCTGTAATACACCACTGACAGTTCTAAATACATAAACCTCTTTCTTCATTTGCATTGCACATATTCTTCAGATAAGGTTAATGAGCAAACTAAAAGTCTGGAAGAACTAATTATTTTGAAGTGTGCCTTGATAATTAAATGTTTCTATAAAAGTCTAACTTTTACTAATGAAGGGACAAGTTAAGCACTGACTCATTATGTTTTTAATCCAAGCTAAAATATTGCCAAGTAAGTTGTAGCTCCAAGGTGTGATATTCAGATTACTGTGCTTCAGAATATCCTTGTGGCACATGTAGCTTGTGTAGAAGCTCCACCTCAAGCCCCCGTGACACTCCAGGTTCTCTACCTACTCTAAGAAATCTTTTAGCTGATAAGTGAACTAGTCAGTGATTTATCATGATTTTTCAGTGAAGTAAAGATATTGAGGAATTGCATTAATTAAATGTTATTTAATGAGCCCAACAGGCAGCAATGGACTCTTGCAGCAAAAGAGGTCAATAGTGTCCTGGACTGAACTAAGAGGAGTGCTGCCTGCAGGTCAAAGGAGGTGATCCTTTTCCTCTGCTCAGCACTGGTAAGGCCGCATGTAGAGTACTGTGTCCAATTCTGGGCCTCAGTATTAGAGAGACTAGGACATACGAGAGAGTCTAGTGAAGGGCCACAAAGATGGGAGTGAAGCATCCCCTCCTCTTGAAGAAAGGGGGGGAAGAAGGGGGCGAGGAAAGCGAATATATACAACTGCATACTTGTAATACAAGTTATAGATGAGAACAAGTTGATCCATGAGGGAATTGACTACTTCCCATTGTGTTCTCCATACCTGCTGTCTGAAGAAGCAAGCATCAGCAGGTGGCTATAAAAATGTATGTGGTCGCCTTTGCTGGCAGTGTTCAAGGAATGAGAAATTACTCCAGGTTTAAAAGAGACTTGAAAAAGCGCTGATACAGAGCACTGGGGCACCTTAGCTTGAATACTGAGTATGTTGATCTGCCACAGTCTATAAGGGCTTGTTCAGCCTGGAACTTGCTCAGCTGTGACAGTCAGCAAACCCCTGACTGAAGAGATGGAAACAGTACAGCCAGTTTAGTCTGGAGAAGTAAACAGGATGAAGGAGAGCTAAAATACTATGAGTTCAAGCAGATTCAAGTGTTTCCCAGTTTCCAACTTGAGAACTGCAGAGTTGTGCCTTTTTAAAGTTTTAAAGTGGTTATTTGTGGTTGTGGAAAACCAGGTAAAGTAATTCAAATTATTGCTTCCAGACCTGTCTGGAGATAAGGATTGTAACTAATAACTTTTCAACATCTTTCTTTTAATTTTCTTGTACTTTTCCTCTGGTTTTGGCTTAGCTTATAATATTTTAACTATTTTTATTCAGCAAAATTGTAATATTCAAGCCATCAAATGTAAGTAGATAGTGTAAATAGACTCTATTCCAGTACCTTATTTACTCATTCTGGTATCAGTTCTGGTCTATTCAGTCTAATATGTGTGGTGGTTTAGGACCACTTTTATCGTCTAGGGGGCAGGTTCAATAAAGGTGATGGAAAAACTGAATAGAGTTTGCAGCAGGTGAACAGTTTATTGCAGGGGGTTTAAATTAGGGAAGTAGGGATAGCCCACAGGGACCCCAGAATTACACAGAGGAACACCTGACACGCATGAAAAAAAAACATAAAAGGGAAAAAGGACAAAGGGAACTGCACTTTCAGCTAGATGGCTAGCTGAAAAAGCAGTGGGGAAGGGTAGGAAAAGCAGTCTCTCTCCCTTCCCTCTCTCCTGGAAGCACTTCCTGGCCCTTCAGGCTCTCTGAAAAACACAAAAAGAAATTAAAACAACGCCCTCCCATCACCTCCCCGAAAGGGGTTACTTGCTTGCTGAGAGAAAATGGGTGAACTTGCACAATGAGGCCTGCGACTGAGAAGGAGGGCAGTTGTGGTCTTCTCCTTGCAGCAGCAGCTGAAGAAGAGGCTGGGGAAGGCTGTTCCCCTCTGCTTTTAAGCCTTCTCGTGTGGATCTCGTTGCCCTCTTCCTGGCCAAGCTCTCTCTCCA
>VXBA01001251.1:15311-33267 GCA_013399895.1 Serilophus lunatus
CCCAGGCTGCTGCCTGCCCCGGGAGTCCACCGTGCCCGTGTGGGGAGGGATGGTCCTGGGCCGCACACTGCGCAGGGAGGAGGTACAGCAAGCAGGAATAGAGGGTGTCCCAGCTCTGGGCTGGTGGCGGGGCTGCTGTCTATGCCCGTGCAGCCTGAGACGGCCCCGGGCTGCGTGCTGCTGGCCCGCACTCCCGGGACAGGGGCGGGAGCAGGCGGGAATGGCACTATTCCGTCCCCGCCCTACCCTGCACTCCCAGGAGGCTGGGGAGCTGCCACCACCCGTTCTGAGACAGTCCCGGGGGAAACGAGAAGCTGCTGCCACTCCCCCCACCCCCTGGTCCCAGGGAACGGCTAGGGGCAACCCCCCTGCTCCGAGGGTTTTTAAGGAAAGCAGAATTTTACTCAGGCAGGTAAGCGAGCTCTTCTTACCCCCTTTTTTCACAAAAAGTCCAAGGAACACTCCCAAAGGCCCCCTTTGACCATCCCTCTGTGATCCCAGCCCCCCCAAACCAGTACGATATGGTACTTTGTCCTTTCAGTTACGTAGATATGCTGGAACCACAGATGTTATGGTGAAGCAGATTTCATGTTATTTCAGGGGTCTCAGAATGAAAAGCTGTTTTCAGGTGCTGGTTAGTAATGGAGTTGGTATTTTGTGATTCAATGAGAGGATGATCAGGGAAAAGAAATACAATTTATTTGTCTAAAAGATGGCTCAATCCCAAATTTATTTCTTTTAGTTGGTCTTATTATGTATTTTTTTTAGCGTAGAAACAAGTGCAGCATCTTAGCAAACTTCACATGTTTCACCATCATAGTTCAAACTTAGATTGAATCCTAGTTCAATTTTAGCCTATTGGACTAGACTGTGGAAATTTAAATGTCCTGCATACGAACTGTCCTGGATTGGATCCTAGGGGATGCTAAGAGTGACGAACGACTAAATAGGAAAGGCAAGAGCGAAACACTTTATTTATCTAGGGGCTCTGTAAGCTATGGAACCCCACTAAGACACAAACTGATTACAAAGACACCAACCCGACAATATGCGAAAAAAGAAAAATAACAAACTGCTCATCCAAGCTGGCTGTGAAGCAAGAGAAGGAAGGGAAGAAAAGCTGGCCTGAAAATGGCAACTGGTCCCACACCGGAGCTGCTGCAAAAGGACAGTGAAAAGAACCCCCCAGGGGAAACCCAAGGGGAAGATACTACACTTGCGTCGCAGCCAGGTGGTTTCCTGCTGTCACTGTCTGAGCTCTGATGACACTGTGTTGACACTGTGTGGCCTAGGGACCTGGGAAGGAGGGGAGCCATACTCCTCTCAGCACCGAAGGAAGCTGAAAGAGGTGCAAGACTTCTGTACCCAGCCATTTTATAAGGCGCCTGTTCTCATGTTATCTCAAAGTCCTTTTCCTGGGCGTGCTGCTTTTCCATTAGATGAATCTCCCTGAGACTTCACCACATGGCCAAGATGGCATTCCTGCCAAAATGCCCACGTGGGCCCTCACTGAGAGTGTTGGGGCTGCCACTGCCAGCCCTGGCGCCACCTCCCACCTGCAGCCCACAGCTGCCATAGCCACTGCTGGGACCAACCCTCACTGCTGGTCGGCCTAGCTGCTGCCACTTCTCCAGAACCACTCGAGGGCATGGGACGGGACTGGACACCACCACCTGCTTGGGGCAGGCACCCCTGCTGTCCCGGCCCCAGAGGCTGCTGCCTCCACCTCCAGCCTCTGCATGGCTACTGCTGTCGCATCTTCCCTGGAGTCGGGATAGGACCAGGCACCGCCGCACGCTCAGGGGAGGTGCTGCCACCATCCAGGACTCTCTCTCCTGGTGGCAGCCGCCAGGATAGGCACCTCCATGGCCCCATGCTGCTGCCATCCCACTCTACCTCTGCAGTGGGGGGTGGCCCTGCAGATGCCAGTGGTGAGTGTGGGCGCGCCAGGGAGTGGCCGCCGAGCCTGGCAAGGAGCAGCAGGTCTGCAGGGGTTGGAGTTCCATGCTCCCACCCCCAGAACAGGCTCACCTGTGTGGGCCAGGGGCTGGCAGCACCCTATGGCTCCAGAACGGGGGTTCCCCCCCCCACCATGGCCGCCGCTCATTGACTTTGCCATGGTGTGGGGACAAGGGGTCCAGCCATCTCCGCCCGCATCCAGCAAGGTGCTGGAGTGTGCCGGGTCATGCAGGATCACCAGCCCACCGCGCTTTGTGGAGCCTCAGGTTGAGCGGGGGAAGCCCTGCCACAGAAAAAATGGGCAGGGGCAGCCATCTCTGTTGCACTTCTGGTCCCTCCGTAGTGGGCGGGAGGGGATGTGTGTGGAAAATGGCTCAATGCCATCCCACCACACCTCGTGGTCCTGCCGAGCTGCTAGGAGGATGGGGACTGCAGCCATTTTCTCCTTTGCTTCCCTCCTGGGAAAACAAAAAATGTTATAAAACAGGCCAAACAAACAAACAAATAAACACCCCTGCTCTCCCTAGAAAAACGGAAAACCTTAATACTAAACCCATGACACAAACAAAACAAAGCAGTTAGCAGTATGATGTTTGGCTATTTTCAGATCAATTTTATTCTAGTTAGTTGGGCTGGAACAACATTTTAGTGGAATACAGTGTTGGATTTTGTTTATAATGTGCCTTTTAGGATGAATATATATTCCAGTGGAAAAAGTATGGAACATTTTAAAATAGTTTTCTAAAAATATATTTTCTTTGGAACAGCAGGGAGGTCATGCAGCCGGGGGAATTGCATTAGACTGACTGACATAGATCTCTAATGATCTCTAAACCATCAACTTCTCAAACCTTCTGTTAGGTTATGATAAACTAGTGAATTTTGTCAGTCCAGTTTCTGGCAAGAATAGATATACTCCTTAAAACAAACCTGAAATAGTTGATTTTATTTACTGTTCTAACTTTGGGATAAATGAGTTTGGAAAAAAAAAAGAACCCATGCAGCAACTTGTAGTACAAGACTAATTTACAACACATACTTTGGTATGGTTTGCTTTCTGTGTTCTTAGAATCTGAAAGGTTAAAGGAGACTTGATCCTTCCTCCTTACAGTCCTACACTGTAAAATTCTGTGCTCCTGGACAACTAACTTATGCTGGTCTGTTGCTTTATTCCAGAGGTCACATGAAGTTTTGTTTGTTTTATTTAATTATAACTGTAAGTTAGAAGTACTGTGGTGCAATTATTTTTATCTCCTATCTTTGAAATATCTGTAATGAATTGTTTGCAACAGAACGTATATTATCCGTGTGTACCTGGGGTGTTAAAACATAATCATTCACAAGAATCTGAGATCAATTTCCCTGAAGATATCAAGAGAATGGTCTTATTACACCCCCCCAGCCCCCCTAATTATATGAGGTCATTTTGAAGACTTGTCTCCAGGCCCCTTGTGATAAAAGACAAGAAAAACCAATTTCTTGTCTCTGTGTTTTATTTGCCTTCTCTTTTGGGGAACAAATATTTCCTTAAAATATGAAGGGAAAGAATTCTCCCCTTCTCTCCTATGGCAAGCCCTGGAACCATTGTCATAACACAAGCATAATTTATACTCCTATCTCTAGGGCTGGCACATAATTACTCTATAGGTTTTTTTCTCTATATCAGTAGAACTATAGCTTTGTCTTATTGTAGCATCCAAGACTTCTCAGCTGTAAAATAATTGCCATGTCATTTTTGCTGAAGAGAAAATGGATTTTCATCCCAATGTACCTTTTTGCTCTGAAACTTGTTTGTCTAGAGGATGTGACAATCTGTCATTGTTTTCAAATCCTTTATTACCAACCTGAGATCATGTTCTCTTCCTCAGTGATGGCTTACCTTGTCTGAGATATGAAACATTGCAATTACATAAAATTACTGGAGTCTTCCTTATATGCCATACGATTCCTTACAGATGAAAGAATGATAAAGATTTGCATGTCCTCATCTTGATTTCTTGTTTCCCTCCTACAAAATTTTTCACTTTTGAATTTTACTATATTTTACTGTATAACTTTCGTATTCAAATCCTTAGGTCACGAACAAGAAAAATGTGAAGGTAACTAGAGAGGATTTAATGATAATGATGAACTTCAGCTAAAGAGTGGTAACAAACTTCTATAACTTTAAGAGTGACATGTTAAGTCTACAAGACTCTTGTATTGTATATTCCTTTCAGAAGTAATTCTACAGTATTAAAAAACCTCAAACCAAACATGGATTTACCAGTATTACATTATTATTATGCCTGGAAATCCATGCTTTTTAAGGAACTCTGTTCCCAAAAACATTGTATCTTGGCGCAAGTTAGAGGAGTGAGGAGGAAGCCACAAACTGAAGTATTTCTAAAAGCTAAAATCCATGTATAATTTAATACCTCTTGTATAGTGATGCAATAATTAGCTCTGATATTCCACAAAATAAACTAATTATTCCACAACTCAGTTTAGTGCAGCACAGGGAAGAATATTAAAAGCCTTCTGAATAATGAGGCACTAATTTTAGTTTCTGCATTATTTCCATTAGTGATGATTGTCTGCTATATGGAGATTTCAGCTGAAAGGCTGTAAAGCTGCTACAGTGGAAAAGGAGCCAGCAAGCACACTTTGAGATATGTTTTGTTAATAAAAAGTAATAAAAAATGCAATGGCAAGCATTCATGCACTATCTTAATCCAAATCAAATAATTAATACAAATGTGGATTTAAAATGCAAACATAAGCCGTCATAAATTAATATTTAAGTATTTAGTTGTGGGGTGCTTGGTGAGAATTTAGAAGTTTGAGTTGGGGTTCTGGATTTTATCTGAATAAATAATATCCCAGTGGAAGCATATTTCCTTAGCGCTGTTATTCTTTGTAATTCAGCACATTTGCATGCCGTTTATGTAATTGCAATCAGACTGGATTGTTGATAGCAGGTTGACAACCGGAAACTCTGCAGAAGAACTGGAGAGGATGGACCCCAGGAGAGATTATTAAGAATTGCACTCTTAAAATTTGGATGTGTTTAAGTGCAGATAGGCATAAAGCCCATAGAGGCAGATGCTTATAATTCTCAAGTGTGTCAGTTGGCAATGCTCCCTCATAACCGGAAGAGGTATTAGGGTCAGAGATGCAAGTTAGGCTGCTTTGATGTCAGCTGAGGACACCTTCTTGTGAAAAATCCCCAGACACCTTGTTGGATTCTGAAGGGCACTAGAACACTATAAACAGGCAATGGTACTGGGCTGTATTTAAATTGAAAATACACAATTCTTGTATCAGAGAATCTGGTAATTTTTTCTTTTTTTGTTTGGTTTGGATTTTTTTGTTTATTTTTTGTTTGGGTTTTTCTTTGGTTTAGTTTTATTATTTTTATTTGGTATTTGGAATTTGTTTTTGAGTGTGCTTTTTTTTTTTTGTGGGTTTATTTGGTTTGTTTTGGGTTTGTCTGTGAATTTTTTTAAACTTCCTTGCATTTTTTATGTAATCTCTGTACTAGTGAGAAAATTGCTTAGTTGCTTCTTTGTAGGGAGAGGTGTTGGCACCTGAATGTACCTGTTGCAGAGGAGGTCTTTGGTGTCTTTATTGGGAAGAGGAGAGCAATGTACAGATAATAGAAAAATATGGAAAGAAATACTTTTTTCTAGGGATGTATAGGAGTGTAGTGTGTGGTGGAAACATTAGTATCTCTGATATTAAAATGAGAAGGGCTTAGAGAAGAGAACTTGGTGTAGGTCTTCTATTTTATTCCAGGCTTGCCTTATTTTTGGGAACAAAGAGTGTATGCTTTCTTGTGGTGGTTTTGCCACTAGGGGGCACAACAGTGACGAAAGACGTAATAGAGATGCACCAGCAAAGACAGGTTTATTTTCTACGGGCTCTATAGACCTTATAGGATCCCACTAGGTACTAAACAAATACACATAACAGACCCGATAACGTTCCTCAATAAAATTAAAATAAAACAAATAGCAAACTGCTACTCCAGGCAGGATGGTAGCTGAGGAGCAGAGGGAAGGAAGGGAAAGCTGCCTTGCAGATGGTATCTCCTGGCCTTCAGAGCCTCTGAAAGACAAAAACAGTGAGAAGCACCCTTTCCCTGGGAACCCAAAGGGAAAAGATACCACACTGTTGCAGCTGGATGGTCTCCTGGTGCCACTGTTCTAGCTGTGATGATGCTGTGTGGTAAAGGGAGCTGGGAAGGACCAGGAGGAACGACACTTGATGTTATCTGGACCTTGACAAGCTGGCAAAAGGGGACAGGACTTCCGGGGTTCTAGCTTTTATGTGCTGGCAATCCCACAAGAACTCAGGGTCCTCTTCTCGGCCAAGCTGTCCTCTATTGGATGGCTGTGTTGCGCACCGCCCTCCATCCGAGATTTCATCATAAGGCAAGATGGTGGTTCCCGCCAAAAAGCCATGTGCTCTGGAACCAGGGCCTGGTGGCCGCCACTTCCACCAGCCACGAGGCACTCATGGGGCCTGTGGCACTGCCTGCGGAGACCCCTGCTGCCTGTAGGGACCTACCACAGGCGGTGGGGGCTGCCTGTAGGGACAGCCACCACTGCACACCTCCCAGCAGTGCAGGGAGGGGCTATGGGGCTGTGGCCATGCCCAATGGGGCCCTGCCAGCCTCCTGCCAGGAGAAACTGCCACTTCATGCTGCTCTGTGCTGCCCCACCGCCCCACTCTGTCACACTGCGTGGGACCTGCATGGAGCCAGAGCTCCACACCCGAGCAACCGCCAAGCCCAGTCCAGCTCGCTGTGATGCGGGGCAGACATTGGTGCCGTGGGTGCGGCCACCGAGTTTCGCCGCCACCTTTTGCCCTGCTGCTGCCAGGCGGCATGAGGATGGGAGACACTCTGCTCCACTCCGCCACAGGGAGCGAGCTGGCTCCGTCCCCGCGCCACCCCACCGCTGCTCCGCCATGCAGACCAGGCAGCAGGAGTGGTCCTGCTGAGCTGCCAAGAGGACAAGCAGGAGAAACCCCACAAACACCGGGACATCGATATGTGGGGAAGGGGAACAGCTCGGGGTTTTGGCTAATTTCATGCTTCTTAAAAAAACCCATGGGTTTACAAACAAACATCCCAAACATCCCCCCACTCCACAGAAAAAAACCTGGTATTTAAACCCATAACAGTTTCGATGATCAGATGTAGCCTGGTGTGAGAGCTTAAACCATTGGCTTTTGTGCACCTGAAGAAGGCAGAGGCATGTTCATGAGTCTTACCCAGGCTTACCCATACATCTGGCCAGTGGCTGTGGGGATGGGAGTCAGCTCTGGAAAAGGCTACTATGAATTGGTCCATCAGAGCACGGCTGGCTAAGAAGCCCAGATTTTTCTGAGAAGAAGTGATTGGAGCTGAGAGTTTGCAGAAGTCAAGGAAAATGTATGGAGTTCACTGTTAATTACAGAGCTAAAAGTAACTCAGTGCTACTTGCGAGCAAATTGAGTGAAATGATCAAATGAAATTGAGAGGAATCTCTTCCTTTTCAATGAGTAGTTGCCAGCATTTTTTCTATGGGAGACAGCAAGTTGTGCTGAAAAGCATGATACTTGTAAGATGGACGTTAACATAAGACTGAGCTGTTGAATCAGTTCTCAGTTCAGCACCTACTTATTTTGATGTAGCATCTTAGGCTTTGTGTTGTTTCTATATGCAGAAGAAAATTCTTTTTTGTTAGGCAAGTCAGTTTCTATACAAACTTCTTGATTGTATACATGTTTAAAACAAATAGAAATATATAAATTATACTCTACTTTTTGAAGCCACTACTCAGTTATCTTACGATCCTGTTTATACAACCTCTTTTAGAAAACTATGTGCAAAGAAAATTTAGGATTATTTATCCATTCACACTGATTAAAGCTTCAGGAGGCACAGATATAATCCACCTCATTGCATAAAAAGTCATGATAAAATAAGAAATTATTAGGCCAGAATTTTGCTAGGCTAATAGCATCAAATTTTGCATTTATGCAGAGTACCAACAATTCACAGTGGGACCATGAATCATCAAAATAACACTGGACTGTTTAGATGATTCCATTCAAATCGGGTCCTGATATCTTCCATTTTTAACTCTAAGTTTCCCATTCATGTGACTGTCTATCTTTAATGCATTTAAATAAAAAAAACACTTCTATTTTGTAATGATAAATACCAAATTGATCAATATTGCAATGTTGTCCTGGATTAAAGGACTTGAAATTAAATAATATGAGACAAAACAAAATAGGGAGAATTAACTTTATTATGTAAATATAATATAAATGCATGTTTGTATTTAAATGAAAAGTAGAAAGCCAGAGAACAAAACCACAGAATAACGAAGACCAATAATGATTCAAAACCCAAACTATCCTTTATCTCGTATGTCCTTGGGTGCAGTGATAGTTGTGATGCTGTAGGGGGCACTTGGACCCTCTTTGGAGGTGGAGGAGATGTAGTTGCTCTAGTGACCACTGCGGGGCACTGCGGGAGCAGGCAGGAGGACAGTCACTCACAAAAAGCCAGCAAGAAATGTTTGAGCTGGGCTGTTGTTCTGAGGGGAAAAGGAATAAACCCAGAAGTAGGATGATGATGTGCACCTGCGTCTCTCTTCCTGCAACCAGGATGAAGACCCAGGGATAAAAACTCTGCTACATGACTTCCTACTGCTGCTGCTGAAAAGGAGCTAATCTGCTTGTGACTGCTGCCAGGTCCAAAAAAAAGAGACCAAGGGCTGGGCACGCTGCCATTTTAAAGTGCCCTTTATTTTTGTTTCCAGTGCCTGCCCATCCTCCTTCACCTGCCAGAAAATCTCGGGGCTTCTCTGCACACCCTCCACTGCAAACTCCCATCAGTCCACCAACACACTCTGCCCCTGAAGCCAAACATTTTCCTCAGCTGCCGCCACTGCCACTCAGAACTGTGGTGGAGCAGGTCATGTGTTGGGCCGCGATTGCTGCTGCCACTCCAGGCTGGAGGCATGCCAGACGCTGGGCTGTACTGGGATGAGCCGTGGCTGGCGAGGCCCCAGTAGCCCCCAGAACAGCCAATCCTGCTATGCTGCAGCTGCTCAGCAGCAGGTAAGGGCACTTGCCTCCTTTGCCAATGGGGACAAATTTTGTTATATATAAAATAAAGAGTGCCCAACCATAACAAATGCACTCCTGTATTTTTCACTTTGAATGTTGCTGGAGGGATTCCCTGTCTTTAATTGCTTTTTGTTTGGTTTTTGATCCATCTGTGGGCATGTAGCTATGATACGTATTTATGTCCAAAGTATATTGAACAAGTAAGGTGTACTGGTTTGGGGGGTGGGCTGGGATCGCAGGGGGTGGTCAAAAAGGGCTTTGGAGGGGGAAGAATACAAGAAACCCCACTTACCTGTTTAGTAAAATTCCGTTTCCCTTAAAACTGCTGGGGAAGGGGGGCTGCTTTCAGTGGGGCCGCTCCCCTGCCACCCCTCCCCATCTTGGGAAGGGGGCGGCAGGCTGGGACGGGGCAGCGGTGGCTCCTTACCCTCTGGGCTCCCGGCAGCGTGGGGCCAGAGCGGGGAGGCGGTTTCTTATTTCCCCCTCGGGGCTGGCGGGGACGGCGCAGCAGCGGATCCTCGCCCCCCCCTGGAGCACAGGCCAGCAGCATGCATGGCCCCAGGGCTGTCTTGTGCCGCATGTCCTGGGAAATGGGGACAGCGCTGTTCCTGCCTGCTGCCTCCCCTCCCTGGCACTGTGTTGGCGCTGGAGTGTCTCTAAGGTGCTGCAGCCATGAAAACAAAGATGGTGGGTGGGACCGAAAACTCGTGATTCGTCGATGGGAAAACACCCTGGCCTTGCTGGACCAATGGAAAGATGGCTTGGCCAGGAAGAAGGCGATGAGATCCATGAGAGAACAAGAAGGCTTAAAAGCCAAAGACAACAGCCCGCCTTCTCTCTTCTTCGGCTGCTTGGAGAGGAGGCACACAGCTCTGGTCCCCAGCACCCGCAGGCCCCCCACGGCATGATTCCACCCATTTCTCTCAGCATGAGAGCCATTTCCAGCTTGGCAAGCAAGTAACCCTTCAGAGAGGTGGTGGGAGGGAGTTGTTTTCATTTCTTTTTGTGTTTTTCAGAGCCTCAAGGGCTGAGAAGTGCTTCCAAGGAGAGAGGGAAGGGAGAGAGATTGCTTTTCCTACCCTTCCCCACTGCTTTTTTCAGCTAGTCATTTAGCTGAAAGGAACAGTTCCCTTTCTTTTTGTTTTTTCCCTTTTTGTGTTTTTTTTTCCCCTGCATGTCAGGTGTTCCTCTGTGTAATTCTGGGGTCCCTGTGGGCTATCCCTACTAACCTAATTTAAACCCCCTGTAATAAACTGTTCACTTGCTGCTAATTTTATTCAGTTTTCCATCACCTTTTTTGAACCTGCCCCCTGAACACTAAAGAGTGGATTAAACCACCACATAAGGCAACTGCCATGCTGCATTTAGACACAATTTGTGTTTTAAAGCAGAGTAAAATTAGTTGTGGAAAGTGCTTAAATATTCAGATTAATTTATTTCTTCTCCTGAAGGTGCTATTCTGAAAGCTTTGTGGCAAATTCATGTGAAAGTGTATATCACTCTGTTCATACGCTTTAACATAGTACAGCATGGATGTCTAAAAATCAGTAGCTGACGATGAGTGATGGTCATGGGAATTGCATTTCTTCTGCTAGCACAGAAAATGACTATTTGGTATGTCACAGGTTGTCAACTGCTGCAAAGGATAAAAAAACAAGTTTTGCCAATGTTGTTCTGCTTCACTTTAGAAAGGTCTGCAAAATATGAGCATCTTTATTTGTGGGTTAACTTAAATAATGAGCCATGAAGACATATTACCAGAGCTGACAATACAGTGAGATACTCTGTGGCACTCCACTGCTATGTACCCCAGTATAGTATCACTGAATTTTCTGCTGTTTATTGTAACTTTTCTAACCTGGAGCTGAGAAAAATGCATTCTATTATATATCTGGTTGTCATAAAATAGCAGAACTCAATTCACATTATATTGTGAAAGACTAGTCCTCTGGAATTAAAAACTTTACCTAAGTTTAAGGAGGGAGGAAGCATAAAGCAGGGGAAGTGAGGTTGTGGAGAGGGGTGCTGTTTTCTCAGGTTTTTTTTTTTATATGGAAATGCCATTATTTGTATCACTTTTTCTATCACTTGCAAAATTCTCTTCAGTAACTTATTTGTTTTCTATTTTCCTCAAAGTCCCATGGATATTTGTGTGACTAGAGTCTGTTGTGAGCAGGCCCTGTATATTGCAGTAAAATATGCAGCCAAATCTGCACAAGATATGCTGAGCAATGCAAATGTACATTTATTCCCTGTCTTGTTCTGCTGATGGTCATCAGCATGTAGCACGAGGCAAATGGCATAGCTGAAAGTCCTGATGTCTAGATCATAATTCCTCTGTCATGAGCCAATGAAACTTCAGGTATAAAGGATACAAAGGAGCTCTAGGTGGTAAATCATTTGGTGAGTTTTATAATATGTTTTTTAATTTTGCTTATTTTTTTCTTCTCTCCTTTTTCTTCTCCTTTTTTATTTTTTGTTTCCAGTAAAAAAAAGATATCTGAAGTAACAAATGCATATAAAATTTTTTCCTGACCTTTTTTCAGATACATCTGCAAATTAACTCCCCAAAGTTTGCTTTATAGATTTTGATTCTTTTATAATCTTCAAGCATTGCTATGACTAACACTTATTCATTCATGGGAGTTTCTTCTTTATCTTTTCTAATTTTTTTCTATGTTTGTTGGATGCAGGCATGATTTATCTGTCTTACGCTCCTGGCTCATTAATGTTTCTGTTCATTTTTAGAAGGAGAGAAGGGAATTTGCTGTGCAGAATATAATCTGATTTGAAAAGATATACTAGATTGGGAAGCTGTCTTTGCCACTACATATTACAAAGCCTCTTTAACTGTTCCTAGATGTCTGGATGTAAAAATAACTACTCATTCCTTCTACTGCGGTAAATATCCACATCCTCATTGTTTTTTCAGAAAATGAAAATATCATAAAGCTAGTTAGCACTTACCTTCTTCCATCTAGCTAGTCATTAGTAAATGCTTTGTGGTATACTTACATTCTTGTGAAATTTGTTTAAAAAATTCAATAAATGAAAAAAAGGTTGTTTAGTTGGTCACATCTCTTTATCTCCTCTCTCCCTTCTTTCCCACATACACATAAAAGAACATATTGCAGAAATAAAGTAGAATTTGAGGAGAAGAAAGGAAAAAAAAATTGCAATACATCAGCCAGCTCTAAATAGATTGAAGCTTCTAAAAAGGAAGTTTAAATTAAGAATCTGCTACCTTTCTAGGAAATGTTGCTTCTTTTGTCTAATTTCCATGCTGTAAGAAATGGCTGCTGACTTCAAGACTCAGGCAGGGGTTGTGGTGGTTTTACCACTAGGGGACACAACAGCGATGAAAGACTGAATAGAAATTCAATGGCAAACAGGTTTATTTTGTGGGGCTCTAGACCTTATAGACACTAAACAGATACAACAAATAACGACCCAACAATGTCGCGCAATAATAAAAAAACCCAAGAAAACAAACAACACATCGCTCCACCACGGTGGCTGGTGGGGCTGTGGAGCAAGAAAAGAGGGAAAGGCTGCCACGTGGATGGATTTCCCAGTCCTGGAACTGTAAAAGGCACAAACAGTGAAAAACACCCTCTCCCCGGGAACCCAAAGGGAAAAGACACCACACTGTTACGGCTGGATGGTGTTCTGCAGTAACTGCTGGGACTCCAATGCTGCTGCAGAGTGAGGGAAGCCAGCAGGAAATGGGAGAGGCAGCACCGGATATTATCTAGAGTACCACGAGCCAGGGAAGAGAGCGAGACTTCCAGGGTTCATGGCTTTTATCAGGCTCCTGATAC
The DNA here is from genome assembly GCA_013399895.1 of Serilophus lunatus. Lineage (NCBI taxonomy): Eukaryota > Metazoa > Chordata > Aves > Passeriformes > Eurylaimidae > Serilophus > Serilophus lunatus. The sequence goes on from VXBA01001251.1 coordinate 28,202, forward strand.
TGCGTGGACTGGGGCCAGCATTCTCAGGCATGTTGCCTTCTTATTGGTCAGTAGTGTTGGGCACTGCCCCCTCTGCCCAGGATTTCACCATAGGCAAGATGGCAGTTCCCCCCAAACCTGCTATGTGCTCAGGCTCTGGGGGCCGGTGGCTGCCATTACTACCGTCTGTGAGCATCCATGGGGCCAGCGGCATCACCCACGGACCAGCTGGAGTGGCTGCCACAGGGCCGCCTGCTCCAGCCACCCTAGAAGGGGCCGTGGGACTGCCCTGAGATTGACCACTGCCACCGGAGTGAGGCCCCACCCTTCACAGCCATGCCAACAGCTGTGGGGCCAGCCACTGCACGCAGGGACAATCCCCTGCCGCCAGCATGGCTACCCGGCTCTGGGAACCCGGGAAGGGGGACCAGGGGCTGCCAGGGGCCGAGGGGGGCTCTGCCACCCCCCATGGGGTGGCAGCATTGCCCACTGACGCTGCCGAGGGGGCCGGAACTGGGTCACTGCCCCCCCAGCCAGGCCTGGGGCTGATGGGGCCACGTCGTGCTGATGCGGCTTCACCCGGGCAGAGAAAGAGCTGGGGGCAGCCCCTGGTGGGCCCTCCCCCCCAGCTCGGAGCCCATCCGAGCCCACACTCTTGAGGGAGGGCCCCACAGCCAGACATGGCCTGGGGGTCCGCAGGGTCTGGGGAGAACTCTGGCCCCAAGGGGGAATGGACAAAGGCAGCTGCTGGCTTCACCTGACTCCCTGGGAGAGAATGGGCAGGAGCAGGGCCCACTCTGGCTCCAGCCCAGCCTGGGGGAGCTGTGGAGTGCACCCGGGAGCAGCTCCTATCCCCTCCTACCTCCCCCCGAGGGGGCTGGGGAGGGGCCCTGCACAGCCCCTCGGGTGGGCCCCGCAGTCAGGCATGGCCTGGGGGGCCTGCAGAGCCCGGAGGGCCCAGTCACTCCCCGCAACCACCTGGGGAGGGGTTTCATCATCCAAGTTGGCTGTTTCCCTTTTCAAGGAAAAAAACCCAAGTTTAAACAATGTTCCCCCTCCCCACCAAGACAAAACTGCTTCCCTAACTCACTACAGGGGTGTAGGTTTCAGATGACATTCCTGTGGTATCTGTGGGCACAGAAGACATGACCTGCTTTTCTTTGAATACAGGAACATGTATGTCCTCCCATTTGCAATCTCCCAAACCAAGATAGAATTTTACTCTTTTTAATATTTCACAACTTTTATAGCTCTCTTATAGTTCTTACTAAAAGGGAATAAATGTGTTTTACCAGCTGCTGCAGGCCAACAGACCTGTAGCAGTTTAGGAGAAAATGAATTAAAAATATTTTCTCATAGTGCTTTTGTAACATTAATAAAAAAGCCTATGTACCCTACATTAAAGTAAAACTGAATTATTCAGCTTTCTAAACAAGATTTTCAGGTTTCCACAGAAGCTGACAACATGCCCACAACACTTAATTTTCCGTAAACATAATCTCTGTGTTATTTCCATATTTAAGGTGACTCTTTTCCCCCTTTAGAGTAATTTGAATCATAGAATAGAATAATAAAGTGGTTTGGGTTGGAAGGGGCATTAAAGACCATCTAGTTTCTATGGGCGTCTAATTCTAGTGCTTTGGGCAGAGATACTTTACAGAAGACCAGGTTGCTCAGAGCCCCATCCAACTTGACAATGACGGGGCATCCACAGCTTCTCTGGACCACTTGTTTCAGTGCCTCACCACCCTCACACTAAAGAATTTTTTTCAAACTATCTAGTCTAAATTTACCTTCCTCCAGTTTAAAGTCATTATCCCTTGTCCTGTCACTACACTCCATGATAAAGAGTCCGTTCCCTTTTTTCTTGTAAGTCCCCTTTATGTACTAGAAGGCTACTGTCAGGTTTGCATGGAACCTTCTCTTCTGCAGGCTGAACAACCCCAACCCTCTCAGCTTGTGGCCACAGGAGAGGTTCTGTAACCATCTTGTTGGCCCCTCCTCTGGATTCTCCCCAACAGGTCAATGTCCTTCCTGTGCTGAGAACCCCAGAGCTGAGTCTCACCAGAGTGGAGTAGAGGGGTAGAATCACCTCCTTCAACCTGCTGGCCATACTCCTTTTAATGTAGCCCAGTATATGGTTTGCTTTCCGGGTTGGGAGTGCACATTGTCTCACATTCAATTTTTTGTCCACCTGCAGTCCCAAGTCCATCTTCACAGAGCCCCTCTCAATTCACTAATTACCTGGCCTGGGATTGCACTGACACAAGTGCAGGACCTTACACTTGACGGTGTTGAACTTCATGATGTTTGCACAGGCCCACCTCTCAAGTCTATGGAGGTCCTTCTGGATGGTATCCCTTCCCTCTGGAGTATCAGCCACACCACTCGACTTGGTATCACCTTCTTACTGGCTGAGGGTGCACTCAGTTCCACTGTCCATACCCCTGAGAAAGACATTAAATGATACTGGTCCAAATACAGACCCCTGGGGGATGGCACTTATTACTGGTCTTCACCCAGACATTGAGTTGTTGACCAGAACTCTGCATATGATAATCCAGCTAACTCCTTAATCCACTGAGGGCTCCACCTGTCAAATCCATATCTCTATTTTAGAACCAAGGATGTTGTGTGCAATGGCATCAAATGCCCTGCATAAGTCCAAGTAGATGACATCCATCACTGTCCCTTACCTACCAATACTGTAATCTCATCACAGAAATTCCCAAAATTTTTCAGGTATGGTTTGTCCTTAGTGAAGTCATGTTGGCTGTCACTAATCACCCCTCTGTTTTCCATGTGCTTTAGCATAATTTCCAGGAGGATGTGCTCCATGATCTTGCCTGTCTGAACAGCGTGTAGCTCTCTAGGTCCTCCTTTATGTGAGTTTTTGTGTTAGACTTTTTCTTTTCCAGTCAATGGAAATTTAGCAGCCTGCAACAATTTTTATCTGGTGTATGTGTGGTGTATATGACCTAATAGATGTCCGTCTTTCAGAAAAGGCACAGAAAGTGCCTCCATGTCTTAGTGGAGAGACTGGCAGTTGTACTGATTATAGTATTTAACATAGTGCTTGGGTCAAACTATTGTCGGCATAAAGCATTCACATCAGCATCTAATGTCCCTGTTACCTCTATTATGTAAGCGTGGTGGTTTAAACCACCTTTTAGCATTCAGGGGGCAGGTTCAATAAAGGTGACGGAAAACTGAATAGAATCTTCAGCAGGTGAACAATTTATTACAGGGGAATTAGGGAGGTAGGGATACCACACAGGAGACCACAGAATTACATCGAGGGACACCCAACATGCAAGGAAAAAAACCACACAAAAAGGGGAAAAAAACCAAACAAAAAAAAAAAGAGAACTATTCCCTTCAGCCAGATGACTAAGTGGGGAAGGGTAGGAAAAGGTATCTCCTTCTTTTCCCTCTCTCCTGGAAGGATTTCGGGCCCTCCAAGCTCTCTGAAAAACACAGAGGTAAAAACCAAGTCCCTCCCTCCCCCTGTCCGGGATACTTGCTAGCAAGCTGAAAATAGCTCTCGTGTTGAAAGAAATGGGTGGAATCCTGCCGTGGGGGTCTGCGGGCACTGGGGACCGGAGCTGTGATCTTTCTCCCTGCAGCGGCATCCAAAGAAGGACAACAATGCAGGGCGGGGCCGTGCCTCGACTTTTAAGCTTTCTTGTTCTCGCATGGATCTTGTCACCTTCTTCCTGGCCAAGCCAGCTTCCTATTCATCCATCCATCCAGGCCCCGCCTCTGTTTCCGGTGTTTTCCTGTCGAACTCACGAGTTTCAGTCCTGCCCGCCATCTTTGTTTTCATGGCAGCAGCACCTCAGAGATGCCACAGCGCCAACATGGTGCCAGGGCCAGCCCCCCATCGCTGTCTAGAAGCAGCAGTGGTGCTCAAATTCCCTGCCAGGCTGGCCCGGGGCTGTGTGTCGCTGCCCGCGCTCCAGGGGCAAAGAGCCGCCGCCCCGGAGGGACACTGGGGCTTCCCTGCGGCCGTGCCCCCAGGCTGCTGCTCGCCCTGGGAAGCCACTGTGCTCGTGCAGGGAGGGACAGTCCCGGGCTGTGCCTGTGCCCTCGCAGCATCCCTTTACAAGCCAACAGCTGCCAGGACTGCACCCACCACGCCGGCCTGCCACCGCCCCAGGGCCGTGCGTGCTGCTGGTGATCGGCTCCCGTGCTCCCAGGGAGCCCGGGGAGATGAGCCACCGCCCGGCCCCGCCCTTGGTCCTGTCCCCGCTCCAAGCCCCGGGAGAGCAGCTGAAGCAAGGGCCCCCCTCTCCCCACAGCCCTCCACCCCGGTCCCGGCCAGATAGTGGCAGGGGGGCAGGCCCAGGAACAGCGAGCAGAAGCGGGGGGCATCCCTGGTCCCAGCTCCCCAAAACAGCTTTGAGGAAAATTGAATTTTAACTCAGGTAAGTGGGTTGCTCTCTTACACCCCCTTTCAAAATCCCTTTTTCAAATGGCTACAGTAAGCAATTAGTATTATCCCTATTTTACAAAGTGACAATGGTTAAGAAAAGAACAAGGCAAAGCTGGAAGGATAGTGTTGCTAGTGTGACATAGCTAAAGACGTGAGATTAGAGTACAGACAGCAATTTACTGTAACAAAACATGAGAGGTGGTGGAAAGTTTGGTCTCCTTAACTCAAACTGAACAGAGATTAAGCTTCTCTGGAGAAACCTCAAGTAACTAATGGAATAGTTTACCTAGGTCTTCCCAGCAGCCTCATGTTTAAACTGTTCATGATTGTCCTGGTTTTAAGTACTAAGGAAATTGTATATAACATGTTTTCTTTTGATTCTTTCCCATTTTCTCTCCTGGAGCAAATTTGGGGAGGGGGGATGGCACTGGGAGGATGGTGAGCCGGGATCATGGCAGCAGCAGGATGTGGCCCTGCAGGCACATGGCCGCTCTCCAGCCACTTGTACTCCAGAGTGTACACACATGTGGCCATGTGTTTCTCCTGGAGCGGCACCACATGGGCCTGGTGCCTGTGCTGTGGCCAAGGCCCTGCTTGCATGTCGGTGGCGGGCGGCGCCGGTGGCTGTGGGGGGGGGGTTTAGTCCTGGTGG
>VXBA01001251.1:43673-83880 GCA_013399895.1 Serilophus lunatus
AGATGCCACAGCGCCAACACAGTGCCAGGGACAGCTCTCTATCGCTCTCCGTTAGCAGCCGTGGTGCTGAGATTCCCGGCCATGGCTGGCCCGGGGCTGCGTGTGAGGAGCCGCTGCCCACCAGAGGGATGCTGGGGCTTCCCCGCAGCTGTGCCCCGAGGCCACTGCTTGCCCCAGGAAGCCACTGCGCCCGTGCGGGGAGGGATGGTCCTGGCCGCACACTTTGCAGGGAAGGGCGGGACAGGAAGACAGCCCCAGGGTCATGCACGGCGATGGCCAGTGATCGACCCTCATGCTCCCGGGGCAATGAGTTGCCGCCCAGCCCTGGCTGGAGGTGGCAGGGGAGCGGCCCCAGGAAACGAGGAGCCGTTGCTGCCCGGCCCCGGCCTCGGGGGCACCGGGATTGGTGCAGGCCCTGCTCCATCCCAGCCGGCCTCCCCCCCCCACTGCTGGGAGCCTGGAAGGCACAGAGCTGCCGCCCATCCCTGTCCCCGTCCCCGCTCCATCCTGGCCGAGGGCAACCCTCCCTTCCCAAAATGGCTTTTGAGGAAAATTAGGTTTTAAATCAGGCAAGTGGATTGCTCTCTTACACCCCCCTTTAAAAGCCTCGTTTTTCAAACGGCTACAAGGAGCCTTCAAGATACTGTAAAAAAGAGCACTTGATGGAATATATGGTCTTCAATATTTAACTATTCTGGAATAGGAATCTACAACTGCATTAATTTTTTTTTTTTTTAATTTTTTAAATAAGATTGTGTTTAAGGATCGTGTCATGTCTGTGATTAATCTTTGTCAAGATAAACTTTCTGAAGGGATTAATCATGTCAAGCTTAAGAGAAGCACAGATAAGCATGCAGGATTACGTACGAAGAATACCTTTGCGGTTTGCAGTATTGTTTAAATGATGAGTTATTTTCCTGCTTCTAGAATCATATCCTTTTATTTACAGGCATTTCCAACTCAGAAATTATTCTGGAAATAGTCAGTGGCCTGTGATTTTCCACCTTTCTTCTTGATTGCAACAAGTTTGTGAGAAAGATCTCCAAATTACTCCAGTGAGAAGCATCTTGGAGGTGTGCTCTGCATGTGTTGCTGAACAAGAGAAGGTTTTTTGCACTGCAACTTAAAGTCTGTAGAAGCCTTGGCACTCCTGTGTGACCCTTATGAATTTTTTTCTAGGATTGTCTTTAAAAGAAACAATTCATTCTTAGTCCATAGATGAACTGTGCTGACTTAGGCTTTGTGAAATGGTGCTTGTCCTCTCCTCCCGGGAGGAGATTCCACTTCGAAGTCCATCCAAGATAATATCTGTGCACTACTTCATTACTGATTTTCTTAGAAGGAATAAGCCAATTATTCTACAGAACCTGCCTTCCTTTTCTCCCTAAACAGTAAAATTGATATCAGCTGTCCATTCAGTTTCTTAGACTTTTGAATTTGCTGGAAAAGATTATTATAGCTTTGTGGTGGCTTGAACCACTATACCACTAGGGGACACACAACAGTGATGAAAGACTAAATAGAGATGCAACAGCAAACACAGGTTTATTTTTCTAGGGCACTAAAAATCTTATAGAACACACTAGGCATTGAACAAAATACACACAATATAACACCCAGCAATGTCATGCAATAAACAAAAAACCCAAACTGCTCCTCAAAGCTGACTGGTTGGTTGAGAAGCGGGGGAAGGAAGGGGAAGCCACCTTGCAGATGGTATGCCATGTGCTCAGGGCCTGGAGCCTAGCAGCCGCTGCCGGCTGCAGAGCCACTGGCGCCACCTACGGCACACTCACCGCCTGCAGGGACCCCCAGGAGGGATCCCTGAGGTGGCGGCACCACTCATGGCTATCCGGAGTGGCTGTCATCGCTCTGTAGTCACTGCCAGCACAGTGCCAGTGCAGGGCACCCACCACTGCCCCAGGGACCCTGCGGGAGGTGGGGCCTTGGGTGACATCAGTGCCCAGTGCTCTTGGTGGACAGCCAGAGCAACAGCCATGGTGACCTGCCAGATGAAGGCCCAGCACCAGCGTCCCGCTCCAACCCAGAGCAGAGGCAGTGACAGCAGCCACAGCCTAGCAGCGCCAAGATTGCACGCCACCCGGAGCTCTCCCTGTGCAGCTGGTAATCTTCGTTGCCTTTGTATCAAGCCCCAGCGCTGCTCAGTGATGGGGTGAACCACTGGGGTGAGCCAGTGGGAGTTTTTTGGAGCACAGAACTGATGGTATGGTAAACTGGAAACAAAGGACACTTTAAAAAACCCGCATGCACATGAACCCAGCCTCTTTGGACTTTGCAGTGGTCACGAATGGGAGGCTCTGTTCTCAGCGGTGACAGGAAACCCATGTGGCAGTCTTTTCCTTCCTATGTCTTGGATCGTGGTAACTTGTGAATCAGCAGTCGTGGTGATGGCAACTTAATGGGAGGCGTTGTTTTTCTTCTTTGCTGATTTCCTTCTTCACCTCCCGCTCCTTCCTCAGCCCCGTGCCTTCACTGGGGAGCATCCACATCTCCATCAGCTCCAGTGAGAGAGGCCCAGGGGTCCAAGAAACTGAGGGATGTAGTTGGTTGTTTTTGGGTTTTTTTTGTAGGTGTTATGAATCATTATTGTTCCTAGTTATTCGGTGGTTTGTTTTGCTCTTGAGTTTTGTTTACTTTTATTTTACATACATACACCTATCAAACATATATATTACATAATAAAGTTGTTAGCTCTTTCTATATTGCTTTGTCTCATATTATTATTTTTTTTAAGTTTTTTAATCTAGGACACCCTGATTTTCTCTCCCCATGAAAATAGAGGTGTTCAAATTCACTAGCTGGACTTCTTTTGATTGCAGTCATGTCTTGCATTTTCAGTTATCTTGAGAAGCCAGTAATATACGTTACCCACACCCTGTTAAAGAATGTGTATGTGTAGATAAAACTTTTAGAACACTAACCTGGCTGCTAGATAAGCAATACTGTTTTTGTCAGGAAGATAGGGAAAATCACTGTGTAACTGCTGTGTAGTCTGTAAAAATTTAGTTGATTTTTGATAAGGTATCCTGTGGTTAAGTAACCTCAAGAGCAGGTGGTATTCCACCAGAAAAAAAATTCCTGTGATTTTTTGTGATGTGAGAGCACACAGTGCAGGCCCAGATGGGGAAGAAAATATGTCTGAAAATGCCATTTTTTCCAAGTTTGATGGTTGTTCTTGCTGTCCATTTTCCAAGCAAATCAGAACAGCGAGTAGTGCAGACCTCTTCTGCATAGCTCCAATTATTGAGAAGCAGATTGCACTCTTGCCTGCATTTGGTCTGTCTATGCATTTCCTGTGTTGATGCTATTAACAGCAAGGAGTGTTAAGTTTCTGGCTATGATGATGTGATGCAGCAATTTAAGGCTGAGTTTTTTGCTTCTGCTGATGGGTAGAGATTCGTGGTTTAAGGAGCAATTGTGATGATGCAGACAGGGAGCACATGCAGTTCTGTGTTTTTCTGCCTGAGTGATGGTCACCGGACTCATTCGGACTCATTGTAGCAGTATTTTGTTTCTTGATGGAAAAGGGGAGAGCTGGTTTTTTTGTTTTTTTTTTTGTGTGTGTGTGTGTGTGTGTGTGTGTTATTATTTTTTTTTGACAATATCCTTTCCCTAGGAAAAGGCTTTGTTTGATAACTATTAATATGGCTCTCCTGTTTTAAAAAAAAGCTTCCTTAAGTAAAGGAAGCCTTTTTGGCTTCCTTAAGTAAAAAAAATTAAGGTTGTGATGGAGGAATAAGATTCAATTTTAGCCCTCTAGAACAGAAACAATTTCAAGGTGGTGAAAATTTTTACAAGAAATCATCTTCAAAGAGCCCTGATCTGGTCAACCTACACAGCGGTGCAGAGCCCATAAGAAGGATGATGTGCATCTCCTGTTTCCCAAACTCTCTTGGATGTTATTCTGTTGATGCTTTAGCTTCTGGGTGCTCCCCTGGCAGGCAGAATGAGTATGGAGTCTCTCTCCTTGATCCTACAACTTTTCTTAAAATCTGATGCCAGGACTGAGATAAGGAAAGGCAGCTGAATATAAACATTGTTTGCTTGTTTTATAGATCTGGACTAAGTGTAGTTACGTATGGTTGGTTCCCCATTCACCTGTTACCTCGAAGAGATTTAACATCAGTTGCTATGGAATCGATTCTGGCTGAAAATATTTACAGTAACCTCAAGGATTTCATGTGGAAAAGGATATAATGTTATCTATTTTTCTGTCTTTTAATGCATTTTATTGCCACTACATGGCATTATCAGGACAGTTAAATACTGTTTATTTTAAAAAGTTCTTTTGGTTTTCTGGTTTTTGTTTATTTTTTCTCTGCCCTTTTTGCCATGTAAACAAATTAACTATCCTGCTGGGAATGGATGAAAATAACTCAATCTATTGATCTGAAAAGCATATAAATTCTAAAAGGAAAGAATAAGATTTTAATACACAAGTCTAGAAGAACACAATGAGATCTAGATAAAGGTTGGACTTGATGATCTCCATAGTCTTTTCCAACCTTATAAATTCTGTGTGTAATTCTGATGGTTTAAATGGTTTAGATGGTATAGATGATAGACTGATGTTGGATAGGTTGTTAACCTAGATAAAGGTCGGACTTGATGATCTCCATGGTCTTTTCCAACCTTATTAATTCTGTGTGTAATCTGCCTCCAGGACTGTTTTTCACATATGATGGGAAGTCAAGCTCTTCTAGTCACTGCATATCAGTATTTTTAACATCAACACTAATTTGCTTTATATTTGGAAGCTTGTCTTGTTTCATCAATTCAATGTTACAAGCTCCAAGTTCTGTTTTTTGTAGCATTCCACATTCAAGCTACTGATCTTCAGCATGCCACCTGAGTCTGTGCTTTCTGAGTTTCATCCAGGAAATCTTTCTAATTAAATTTGTATGTCAAGTCAAACCAGGGTCTGGAAACTGATTTGTTGTAAACAATAATTTTCCTACCATATTTCCAATAATTTATTGTTTTCCGGGATAGATTGATTCTTTCCTCTGTATCATAGACATCTAAGCCTGAAGAACGGATGTAATTTCTGAAGGTTCCAGTAATGTTAGCAGGGGTGATCACATATAATGATGCTAAAGGAATCCATAAAGGAATTAGTCCTATATTGGTGTTGTATTTTAACCTCAGGCAGTGACTAATTACCAGACATCTGCCAGCTCACTCCCTCTCCTCATTGGTGGATTGGGGAGGAGAATCAGAAAAAAGTTAAATGCCATGGGTTAAGATAGGAGTTTAATAATTGAAATAAAGTAAAATATAATGCTATTACTAATAATACTACTATTATAATAGCACTACAAACATTAATAGTTGTAATGAAAAGGAGAGAGAAAGACAAAGAACTGAAGAGAAAAAAGTGATTCTCAGTACACCACACACTGACTGATGCCCAGCCTGTCCCCCAGCAGCCATCAGTCCCTCATGGCCAACTCCCCTCAGTTTGTACACTAGGCGTGACACTCTATGGTATGGAATATCCCATTGTTCAGTTCAACTCAGCTGTCCTGCACATGCTCCCTCCTGGCTTCTCATGTCCCTGCTCCCCAGCAGCACAGGAGACTGAAAAGCCCTTGACGCAAGGTGTTTACCTTGTTTACTACTGAGCAACAACTGAACCATCGATGTATTATCCACATTATTTTCACACTGAATGCTAAACACAGCACTGTATCAGCTTACTGGAAACAAAACTAACTTTATCCCAGCCAAAACCAGGACATGCAGCAGAGGCAGTAAGTATGACAGTAAGGCACAAGGGGGAAGTATTTCTTTTGACAGATGGTAATAAAGGGTTTCGAGTGGTATTGGTAATAATTAAGGTGAAGTTTAGCATAGAGGTGTTAAAATAACTAGGCCGGAGTAAAAATTTAGCACATGGCTACTGAGAAATCCGTTCACTTTGCTCTGTCCAATATAGAAAGGAATTCTGAAATAGCATATGTCCATAATATTGACATAATATTTACTGAACTTAATATTTACCAAAAAACTTAAAAGCTAGCCTCTCTTTATGCACAGCTTTTGTTTTTCCATTTGACTAGCAGTACCGTTCTTGCTTAAAGTCTGTTTAGAAAGGCTTGTCTTCCATAGAGGAGCAGAATATGTTCACAGAAATTTGTTTCTTTAGGTGATTTTAAGGCCTTGTTTCTTTTCAGTTTCCAAAAACTGGAAAACACAGCTTGTAAAGGTTCAGTAGCCATACAGAAGCATGAATGTTTAGGAAGAAACCTGGCACAGCTGAAGTATAATTAGTAGAATTGGGAAGAATCAAGTACCTTGTCCGCCAGGATGGCTTGTTACCTGTGATGACTGAAACAACTCCAAGCACAGGAGGTAAGGAATACTTTAAAATGCTACTGCTTTTTCAGTGCATTTTTTTGATCTGAGGTGATTTTTCCTGTCATGTTGCCGGTCTGAAATCCCAGGGAACAGTTGTTTCTGCTGTGAATTTTGTATCTGGTGTGATATTTGTGTCTGCTGAGCTTTGGCATGGAAAGGTTCTGCATTATGGATGTGCCCTCAGTGGTGGCAGTGGCACTCCCTGGTGACTGTATCAAATAAAACTGTCAATTTATGGATAGTTATTTCAGAATATCTAATGCCATGTAAAGATACGTATTAAGTTGTTTCATGGCAACTTGTTTGAACAGCACATTGTGACTTCCTGAATGGAGATGATTCTTCAGAAAATTTGTCTGTGATATTCTGCTGACATGCTTTTACATTTCACTTCCCCTGTGAAAAGCTGAATGTAGGATATAGGTGTTACTATTTTTATAGTAACAGCTGTTATAGCTGGCCTAGTCAGTGGCATCCCTGCCCATGGCAGGCAGTCTGTAACTAGATGACCTTTAGGGTCCCTTCCAACCCAAACCAATCTATGACTATGAACATTGAGATTCAGTTCAACTGTACCTGTTCTGCAGTGCCTTAAGTTGTGCACTTCAGCTAGTACTTCTGCACTTAAGACATTATATAGTTTATGTTTTAAAGTACATCTAAATGTCTTGTTTCATGATATAATTTTGTTGATACCCTGTCTCCATCATTAAAAGCAAAAAGTTGTGCACGTTTTCGATGCATTTGATCCAAAACAGGCATTTACTAGTAAGTGTTTGGGTGAAAAAACTAAGATATCAATTTTAGTCTTTAAGGAGTTGTTTAATGTTCCTGTTTACAGGGATAATTTATGAACTTCCTTGCTCCAGTTGGAGTTAAGAGTGTTTTTAGTGAAAGATAGGTTTTTAAGTTTCAGAAGGAAAATTTTCAGTACCAAATTATTCGCTGAATGAAGTAACTTGTTTCCTGTGAGGGAACAAAAAACAAATGAATGAATAAATGTCTTGATTTATAATTACCTCTTCTTCCAAGGCCACTCTTGTTTGTTATGCTGGATCATCCTAAAACTTGTGGGTAATTTGATGGACTGTAATCTGAGTACTGAAGTTACCCCAGTGTTGATGGATGGCTATTGGAACAGGGGCACGGGTCTCTTGAGCCGTTGTACAAGGAATCCTCCTGTTAGCATGAGTTAGAAAAGGCTGTTAGCATAAGTAGGCCACTGCAAGAAAATGCAAATCGGCTGATAAGGAAGTGTTAGGTTGTTTGCGACGACGAGCAGAAGAAAGAGCTAATCAGTGAAGAACATGAGAAAAGACCCTGGAACAAGACACTGCAACTTTGTAGCAAGGAACTGCACCTGTGGCAAAGTCCAGTAAACACTGGAAAGCCCTGGCATAGTTTAAGAATTAAACAGTGCAAATGTAACCATTTTAGAGCTTGGCCAATAGCATAGTGCTTGGTAGGCATAATTAACCAGAATGCAATAAAAAGGTTTGGGTTTTTGCAATAAACGGAAGCTTGCGTTACCAATCATACTGATTGACGGCTTGTTTTCCCCTGCCATCCGCACCCCAGCTGTTTCTTAAAATACATGGTAGTGTCATTGAGTGATTTTGTACTGAGTAGTAATAACTGGCCTTTTGATGAGATTGTGTGTCCTAAAACACAGCTTTTCATCAGTAAAAGATGAGAATTAAGCCTATTTGCAGATGTGAGTACACAAGCAAAGCACTAGTAACACCTGTCACACTTTCAAAGGACAAAGATATCTGTTGGAGCCAGGGTTAGACATCTTGTTTATTTTGCCTGAGTACAGGATTTGAGCAAAGGAACCATGACCCTACTGATCATTTTCCGTGAAGCTCTGGTGAGTCCTCAAAATCTTAGCCACAGTGAAACAGAAACCCAAGATGTACCTGCTTTAAAGTGTTGTGATCTCTTCAGTTCACTACACCTGAACTATTATATTGAGATATCAAAGAAAAGGTTTTTAAACTTCTAAGAGCCAAATTTATTAAATAAGAGCTGGAACACTCCATACCCATGTTGCTCTCATAAAGAAGAATTTGCTTTCTGCCAATTCAGGGTCTTAGACTTAATTGCCTTTAGTCTCAGAAAGTTATTCTTTGGGCTTTTCCACAGCCTGTCTGGGACCTTCCTAGCAGTTCAACAGATTGTTTCTTTCTCTGCATGAATTGCAGCTTCCTGATCCATGCTGTATCTCTTGGACTTGTTGCACCTTGTCACCTCTTTGGCCATCTATTCGCTACCAGCATACAAAGGGGAAGGGATGCCTCTCCTCCTTTTACTACCAGTCTCATCCAGTTTTCATAATGGATTTTAACAGAGTAGTGCACAAAAATAATAGGATCAAAATCAAAACCAATTATTTTTCATCACATTTCCTCCAGCTTCTGTTGGGAAGTGTATTTCTATCCAGGCTTATCTTCCTGCGGTCACTCCACCTTGTAGTAATTCAAATTGCTCCTGGAGACATTAACAAATCTGAAGAATGTTCATAACTGTGATTTCTAGGCGTTATACGGTGTAAGATGCAATATGTCAAAGGAAGTTGCAAACAAACAGACCTTAAGAGAGGTATTAAAAACAACACAAAGTAACAGTTAACAGAACTAAAATGCAAAATTAAGACCAAGGAGCTCAACTACATCATTCAGGTCAGTTGTTGCTGTGGATATACAATGAATCAAGTGAATGTTTACTATGATTGACATCAAATACTAGACCTGAGATTAACCTTACCATGGACTAAATCTTCAGCACCTTTTTCATCTGCTAAGGAAGAAAGATCCTCTTCCTTTCATCTTCTCTTACTTATCTTTGCAATGTGTGCAGAGCAATTAATTTCCATTTCAGACTTGGGGTGACAGCAAATGGTGGGATATTACCTTTAAGGCTATTCCCCACCCCTCCCCATCCCCCAAAAGGTGTAAATAAATTCTCAGGCAGTGCACATTTAGTATAGCTTTTTAAAAATTTATTTGCCTTTTGATGGCAAAGTGAGATGCGTAAAGGACAGACTCATCGTGTTTCAGTTTGAATTGAGTTTAAGTGGGGTGGAACAACGTTATCCCAGGAAGAAAATAGTATTTTCTTCAATATGGATGGAGTAAAGCAATGTGAAATCTACTTTAATAATTAAAACCCAACATGTCAAAAGAACATATATGGCTTCAGTGCTCATTAGTAATCTGTGTAAACTGAACTTTTTGTGGTTTGGAAGTTATTAGAGCTTTTTTTCTTTTTAATAATTAAGCACACTCCCAGTGAGAATCGTATGTCTGAACACTTGTGTAGTAACTCTTACACTTTGGGAAGATGTTGATCTTTGAACTAATATTTCATTCTAACTCCATTTATAAATACAAGCTGCATGCTATACAATGAAGAATTGCCTGAAACAAAGAGAATTTTTGAGACAGACTTATCAGAAGTTACTTATTCTTGAACAAAGATAACACCAAGACATTTGGTAATACATATACACTAACTCAGTACATTGAATGAAAATGTTAATTATTTGCAATTTGTACAAGGAGGAAAAGACAAGAAGTCTAAAATATGAACAGATTAAATTGAAATATAGATTTTTTTTAATTGCTGTACAAACTCATGCGTCTTCCACTACACTGTAATGTTGCATTGTCATTAGACTTGAACAGGAATTTTTCAATGAAACTGAAATTTTCTGTGGGAAAATAATCCTACTTCAGCTATATGAAAGAAGGTTGTAGCCAGGTGAGTGTTGATCTCTTCTCTCAAGCTACCAGTGTCAGAACTTAACACAGTTAAGTTCGCTGTGATGCAGTCTTAAGCTGCGTCAGGGATGGTTGAGTCACCATTCCTGGATGTGTTTAAGAAGAGATTAGATGAGGTTCTCAGTGCCGTGATTCAGATGATGGGATGGTGTCAGGTAATAGGTTGGACTCGATGATCTGTGATTCTGTAATGGGTAGCTTCTTAGCTTCAGGGAAGTTTTCCTAATTCAAAGGGAAGAGGGAGACTTGCCCCAGAAGTTCCCATACTCTTGCAGTCATTTTCTGCTGATGTGGAAAAACTGGCTTGAAGCCTAGGACTTGGAGACAGCAATCCTAGCCTTATATGAATGTCAGTTATTTTGTCAGTCACTGTTTCAGAGCACAGTGCTTGTGTGAGACCAGATCCAAAGCTGCATTCTGTCTTGACAGTGGCAGACACCTAGAGAAATAAATGAAACAAACAATGGTGATACCATGCATTCTCAGGTCCAGTGGTTTCCTGAGATGAATTTTGTTTATTTGTTATTAGAAATTTTCAAAGATTTTCTCTTTAGAGAACTTACATGCAGAATTACACACAGAATTAACAAGGTTGGAAAAGACCATAGTGATCATCAAGTCCAACCTTTACCTAGCTTAACAACCTAGCCAACACCAATCTAACATCTAAACCATGTCACTAAGTTCATCTATCCAACCTATCCTTAAATGCATCCAGGGATGGTGACTCCACCACCTCCCTGGGAAGTCCATTCTAATGGGAAATCACTCTGTGAAAAAGTTTCTCCTGATATCCAACCTAAACCTCCCCTGATGCAGCCTGTGTCCTCTCACCCTGTCACTGGAAGCCGGAGAGAAGAGATCGACCCTCACCTGACTACAACCTCCTTTCAGGTTGTTATATACAGCAATAAGGTCACACCTGAGCCTCCTCTTCCCCAGGCTGAACAACCCCAGCTCACTCAGCCGCTCCTCATAGGGCTTGTGCTCCAGACCCTTCACCATCCTCGTTGCCCTTCTCTGGACACGTTCCAGCAACTTGACTTGACTGATCTCTTTTGAACTCAAATGAACTTTAACAACAATTATGTTCTTTAGCAAGGTACTCCCTGAATCTATTAGCCATAGCATGAAGAAACACTCTGTATATGTGTATAAACAGCTCAGTCTCATTCACTCTTTTATTTATTCTTCCCGCCATTTGTTTAAAAAAATTGAAAAGAACTTCAGTTTTACTGTTGGAAAGGGAGATTCAGAATGCAGTTTTTCTTCCCAGAGAAATGGCTTCCTGCCAAACACTACAGACTGACGAATCAGGGTTAATCTCCATGAATGTTACTTCTGCTTCTGAGCTTAGAAAGACTAGTAAAAATGTGCGGCTTGGAACTCTCTTTACAACAAATGCCTGAGCAACATAACTCATGGATCGTGCAAACTCAATGTATGTATAGTGATTTGTTGTAACATTTTCTTATACAACTGTAGGATGTCTGTTACTCAAAATGGACACTGATTGTTAGTTTTCAAAACACAGGGTTAAAAACAGGAACATTGATCATCTTTATTTTGGACATTTGAAATACTGCTATTTCAATATCTAAAGCTATTTCTGAAACTTGTTCCAAAATAAAGGAACGAAACAAACTTTTTGAATCTTGTGCTCATTTGCAAATGATAGAGTGAATGAAGAGAGAGTGTTTTAATGTTGAAAGAAAGCAAAAAAGTTAAATAGGCTAAAATGCAATAATCCATTTCAAAATTAGTTACAACAGCTCCACTGCTGTTAGAAGTCTTTCTTTCATGTTGTTTCTTCTTGTTTTGAGTTGAGATTTCTTTTTCCCTCTGTAATGAGGTAAGAGCTAGGCTAGCCTATTGTTTCAGCACCTTCTAGCTGAATCACACAAAATTTGTGATCAAGAGACTTGAGGACTTATCTCCTTCAAAGTAGTGAGTCAAGATCTCACACAGATTCTGTTGTCAGGTATATTGAGATTTCATTTGTTTTTCCCTTGCATGGGCAATGTGTTACCAGCCTACAGTGATTTAAAGTCCTGTACTCTGGCACTAAAATTTTGGGCTCTGTTAAATCAGGATTAGAAAATCTGGTACCTGGAGATTCACAGGTATCTGCCTGTAGCCGTTTGAAAAGGGCTTTGGAGGAGGAAGAATGTAAGGAACCCCACTTACTTGTTTAGTAAAATTCCGTTTTCCTTAGAAAGTTGGGGGAAAGGGGAAGCTGAGATCATGGCGTGGGCTGGTCCAGGGCCGGTGGCGGCGGTTTCTCATTTCCCCTTGGGGATGGGGAGGGGGGCGGTTGCAGCCACGGGGGAGCCGATCACCAGCCGTCGGCATGCATGGTCCCGGGGCTGTCTTGTGCCGTGCGTGGTCCCTCAGTCCCAGCACAGGTGGCACAGGTGGCAGTCACCCCGCCAGCCCAGAGCCAGGACGGCCTCTGTTCCTGCTTGCTGTCCCCCCTCCCTGTGCAGTGCGCGTCCTGGGGCCATCCCTCCTTGCATGGGGCATGGTGGCCTCCCAGGGCGGGCAGCAGCCTGAGGGCATGGCCACGGGAAAGCCCCGGCATGACCACAGGCAGCGGCTAGGGCAGTGCCGCGGCATGGCAGCCCTGGGCCATCCCCAGCCAGGAACCTGAGCACGGCTGCCACTTTTGGACAGCAACGGGGGGGCCAACGCTGGCACTGTACTAGCGATAGGGGCAGCAGTGGCTCTGGGGCGTTCCCCAAGATGCCATGGCTGTGAAAACAAAGATGGCGGGTGGGACTGAAACTTGTGATTTTCTCGACGGGAAAACACTGGAAACAAGGTGGGGCTCAGGCCACTAACCAATGGAGAGACGGTTTGGCCCGAAAGAAAGCAACAAGATCCACGCGAGAATGAGAAGGCTTAAAAGCAGAGGGCAACAGCCTTCCCCAGCCTCTTCTTTGGCTGCTGCTGCGAGGAGAAGACCACAACTGCCCTCCTTCTCAGTCGCAGGCCTCATTGTGCAAGTTCACCCATTTTCTCTCAGCAAGCAAGTAACCCCTTTCGGGGAGGTGGTGGGAGGGAGTTGTTTTCATTTCTATTTTGTATTTTTCAGAGAGCCTGAAGGGCCAGGAAGTGCTTCCAAGGAGAGAGGGAAGGGAGAGAGACTGCTTTTCCTACCCTTCCCCACTGCTTTTTCAGCTAGGCATCTAGCTGAAAGTGCAGTTCCCTTTGTCCTTTTTCCCTTTTGTGTTTTTTTTTCATGTGTGTCGGGTGTTCCCCTGTGTAATTCTGGGGTCCCTGTGTGTTATCCCTACTTCTCTAATTTAAACCCCCTCTAATAAACTGTTCACCTGCTGCTCTATTCAGTTTTTCCATCACCTTTATTGAACCTGCCCCCAGACGATAAAAGTAGTCCTAAACCACCACACTTCCCCTTCTGTTCTCAGAGCTACCACCAGCAGGCAGTGTTTACTGCAGCTGAGCTAGTCTATGAGCAAGACCCAGAACTTCTTGTCTTCCTTCCATAGTCCAGCCCTTAATGATATTGGCTTATAGTTATGACAAACAGTGTCTAGAACAAAAGAAACCACAGGTGTCATGGTTTAGGAGTGGTACACTGCAATTTAGTGGTCCCACTACATCCATGTGCCACTTGCTCCCCTTCCCCTCTGTGGTGGTGATGGTGAAGAGAGGGACTACAAAAACCAGGGACAGAACAAGATCCTTTACTAGGCTGTGCCTCTTCTTGAACTTTTCTTTTACTTTTTGGATGGCAAGCAGTTTTTGCCAAGCATGCAAATCAACTGGAAAATACTCGATATGCCTGTTTCTGCTTGGAAATCTTAGAGGTCAGTGGAATTTCCACGTTTCTCTGAATTTCTTTGGTATATAATTGCCCTTCCCTGATGGAATGTCTCAGCACTATTTTGTAAATTGCATGGTGGTTTTGGTACCTTTGTCAGCATCTGCCATGTTCATGGAAGTTCTGATGCTTATGTACTGTGACTGCAGAAAGACAGCAGACCTACACACCACAATGTCTGAGACATCTTGCTCCTTGAAGGACAAAGAATACACCCATGATATGATTGTCCTGATAATGCAGCTGGAGGAGCATTGATAAGTGCTCTGAAATCTCTAAACCTTTCTGTTAAACTTATCCTCTAGCTGAATTCTCCTACACTGTATCATGTGGGGATGCATGAGGAATCATTACTTAATCCCATCATAAGGAATTTTTAATGCTATAATCTAACACTCTCTCACGCCTTACTGGGGTAGTTTCCTGGAGGTAAAATGTCTTTTGCTCACCTTTATGAGTAAATGGTTATTGCTGACCTTGGACTCCTGTCCTATTATGTGGTAACAGCATTTCAGAGATTGTATTAGTGAATTCAGAAATGAGAGAGAGAGAGAAAGGTTCTTTGCCTAGGTCAATGGTAAATACAGTTTCTGAGATAAATATGTGTTCAGTAGAAAAAGGTTGGATCTTTTGCAGCTCTTTCTGGCAGTTGATAGATCATGCACTTGTGAGTGTAACTCAATGTTCTTTTTGGATACGTCCTCTCTGAGGACTAAGTGCCCTTGTTTTACAGTGTCATTCTAAACTTAGTGTAATTCATTTTCTGTGACTTGTTGGAAAATGCTCGTTTTCAGGAGTAAGGCAGGCTTTCATTAGTTTAGAAGAAGTTATTTACTGCTTAGTCCATTTTTTGTATCTATGCTTGAAATTATAGAAATACCTAGCTTAGATTTTTTTGAAATTGTTTAATACATTTTTTCCTCCAAACCTTAAAAACAGACAATCTCTCTGCTTTTCATTACTGGATGCATTGTAGAATTATGATACCAAAGGTGCTGAAATAGCTCAATGACATGGGACAAAATGAAACTTAGAGGGATATAAGGAACTGCTGCCCTTTAGTGGGGGTTACTAGCAGGAACTACAGATGGCTTTTATTCAGCGAAGTGAGTCTTTTGCTCTTAATTAAAACTAATAAAAACTAACAGGTGAATGAACTATTTTCAGAAACATGTAATATGTTAGTGGTATAAACTTTGAGTCCTCATTGCTCCTATTTTGTTTAGTGGTACTAACATTCATAGAAGTAGTAATACCATTTTCATTTTCAAATGCTAGTATTTATTTTATATCCACTTATAGTGTCAATGAGATAGTCTTGGCTTTCAGCCAGTGAAAATGATTTTCACTAAAATCTGAATTTTTTAAAGAAGTCTTTTCTTGAGGAGCAGGGAGTGGTGTAGAGATGTTTTGTTTTTGTTTTTGTTTTTTTTTTTCCCCCCCCCTCAAAACCTTGAGTAAGAGTGAAAAAAATCCCTTTTGACATGCATCAGATTTTGATAAAATAGTTTATCTGGAAGAATGCATTGTTTGGTTTATCAGAAATTCATGCATGTCTTCCTGCTCGGAAGCAATTAAATTTTCTTGATATCTAAGTAGAAGATTTGACCTGGCAGAGTTTTCCCTATGTTAGGCTTTGTGTCTCAGATAATGCAGAAAAATGTAATTAGGTCACTGCAGCCACTGCTTCAAATGCTGCAGAACACATTTGTTGCTTAAACTATGTCTCTTTGGAGAACAGGTGGTAATATGAAATTGTAAATGAGTATTTAAACATTAAAGTAGTAGACTTCTCCAGTTATGATGATCTACTGACATGTTAACAAATTGGAGAGAAGCAATTATCCCTTATCATAGAAAACTCATGTGGTTAGAAATTCCCAACAAGCAGATAGGCATTCAAACTAAACTTTTTTTTCTTAAGCTGACTCTGAGACTCCACAAATTATCTATTTGACTGTATTAATCCATCTCATAGAATTATCATCTTGTTACCATGCCAGTACTATAATAGTGTTTTAAATGTATGCTGGTTAAATATCATATATGAAACTGTACATTTATGTCACAAATAGTATGTTTACTGGAACTATCAAGAGTATTTAACACTGGGAAATACATGAATCATTGATGTTTTTAATTAGGCTACAAAATTACAGGTGATACTGAACAGGGAATATTAAAAGTAGAATATAATTTGAGTCATGTGAACATAATCTGAATTCATGAATAGTTATTGAAAGATTGGACCAAGTTTTAGGTTTCATAAAAAGAAAATTATAAAGCTGTGGAGGTAAGTAGAAAATGGAGCATAAGCTGTGTTGAAGAAGACTGCTTTCTGTCGTGCTTTGATAAAATAGCTGTGTTGCTTTCAGACTAAAAAATGTGATGGACCTAATATCTCTAAATTCACTTGTGAGGAACATTCCAATATTCCTAGTGCAGACAGCTCCATGTGCAGCTGCAGCACAAGTTGCAGGTTTTGCCCTGGGTGAGGGGAAATGGCTGGAGGCCCCATCAAGGAGACATGGCCTGATGTCAATACTTTGCACAGCTGAGGGCATGGGGCCCTGCAGTGCTGGGTGACCAGTCACTGAGATCCTGCAGAACCCAAATAAACAAGGAGAAGGCCACAGACTCAAAATTGCCATTGGAATGTGAGGCACATGTAAGGGGCATGAAGTGTGGGAGAGGAATGCGTGCACAGACTGTAAGGGTACAAAAGCCAGGAGGCACCCAGCCTGATTTACAATCATATTGCTGCACCACAACTAAACTTCTTAAAGGAACCAGACTTCTGGGACTGCTGTAGGAAATCTGGAACAGAGCCAGCGAGGGAAACTTGTCTGTGAATGTAGTGTGTGGTGGGAGTCAAGTGAGGGACCCGTTGACTCACTGGAGCTGCCCACTGCAAAGGGGCTTTGCTTCCATCAGGAGTCTGGGGTGGTGCAAAGGAGGCTCCCAGAGTGGCTCCTGAATGGCAGGTCAGGAAAGTTTCCTTTACATCACTAAAGCATAAGTGATACGGTGCTTTAAGGCAGATCACTAACTGAGCAGGTGATAGTGGAGTTTTCTGATATAACTATGATCCCACTAATTTGAGTGCGTATCTGGATGATATAGAAGTTATGTACTGTCAGTAATGTTCCTTTTCCATGGTTAATGAAATGTCTGACCATCCAGGAGCCACTCTGGCAGTCACTCTCACATCTCATGAGCTGGGACTGAGGCCCCTTCATAGCTACACACACTACACCCACACAGTCAGGCCAGGTTTCCTTACTGGTTCAAACCAAGATTCCCATCGCAGTGTCAGATGTCAAGATTCTTAATATAATTTAATCTTGGTGCAGTAACAAAACAACAAAATAACTGCTCAAACAGATGTCTCTGTGGAGGGACCCTGAACAAAGGAAACCCTGGGCTTTTATACCCTCGAAGTCTAAGTGCAGAAAAGTCTGGAGGTCATTGATTCCTCCTATGTCTCTGGGTGTCTGGACTCCTGGCTGGGCCACAGATTCCTGGGTCCTTTCTTGTGCAGGTGTTTGTAGGTAACAGCCTCCTACCTCAGGCTTCTGCTCCTATCACCCATAGACCAACCTGCAGCTCCAACTACAGCTGCTCAGTGAGCTACCAAAACTGAATGTATTCTTTAACACCATAGCTATCAGCTCAGCAACTATGAGGAACAAAATTTATTCAGTTGTCCAGAAAGAAAAAGGAACAAAATGTCAATTTACTAATGATGCTATCTTATTCAATACAAACTTCTACTATTTGTGAGCTTCTCTTCTCCTGAAGAACACCTTACTAAACCAAGACCTTACAAATTAAGCTGTAAATTAATAGCCTTTCAGCTTCCTGGATGCTTGCTGAGTGAATGTGGCTCAAAAAATGTGGGAGGCTGCTGATCTTAATAGTCTTTTTTCCTGAAATGTGAAAAGTAAAAGTAGTTTTTTCCAGGCTTCTCAGCAAAGAGAGCACTTGGTCTGAGTGGATTGTCCTTTTGACTGTAGCTGAATTATGTTTACATTCATTCTGTAAGAGAGTATTTAGGTTCAATCAGCCACTTGAAAAACTTGATGAAATTTCTTTTTACCTTTTTTTTTTCTTTTTAAAATTCTGCTTTATTTTGAGGGTACTTCACATATTTCAGTTCTTGTTTATGTAGTATATAAAGTTTAAAAGACTTGGGGAGCAGATAACAAGTATTCTGAGCCTGAAAAGACAAAATGGCTTTTGACTAGCAAGAGTAGAAAAACATTTCTAGCTAAGCCTCTGTAATGGTTTAAAGGTGATGAGTAAGCCTTGAAAATACTCAGAACTTGGCTCTCTAAATGTGACTTTTACATTGAAATGACACAGATGAGCCAAAATTGTGATGTATCTTTGAACCATGTCATGTTTTATTACATAGCTTTATTTCAGAAGCTCTTCATTTGCATCACAAAGCAGGGCTCTATTAGAACTGTAAGATTTGTGAATTTTGTTTTCAGTGTGACAAAAATGCTAGCAAATTACTGAGGCAAAACATAGTTAAAAGGCTAGAGGAGGGCAGATAAATGTGTCTGCAAAACTGTTCCTGTGGGTTTTTGCTTGATCTAAAACATGTCACTGCTCCCTCTGACACAAGGCAGAAATATTTTCCTCTTTCAAGAACTGAAGTAAGACATTAAATGTATGCTAGGTCTATTTGTATATTTTTATAACGCCACAGAGAATTGTACCCTTTTCACCGTGAGAAGAGGAAAGAAAAGGAGTATTTCCTTTGGCTTGTTGTATACTGAAATTTCTTGGAAATTATCTGCCGTAATGAACCACAGAATCATATCCTGAGTTGGAAGGGGAACACAAGGGTAACCAATGTCCATCTCCTGGCCCTGCACGGGACAGCCTCAAGATTCACATCACGTGCCTAAGAGAGTTAGCCAAAGAAGTCAGCTTTCAGAAATACTGAAGAGCCTTAATTGTGGCTATGAATCTCTACTTATCTCTACCAGTAAAACTTCAACTGATACATTTTAGCATGATAATTGCTTTTCTCATGACAATTTTGTTCTGATACCTTATGCTTGTCCTTGGCTAACCAATACAAATCCATCTCTTCAGTTTTTTCCCATTGAGAAAGTTACTGTTTGTAAATCCCTTTATAGTAATCTTTTAATAAAAAGAGTTGCACTTCATAATTGAATGTTCAGCATGCTCCTCAAGGTCCTTTAATTCTTATACTGCTCTGATCTTTGTCTGTGTTATCAATGATTTCTCACTTGCATGTAATTAGTACTTGTCCATTATTTTGGCAGAGCTGTTAGGGAAAATGGTAGGTAGCATCAATCAAAAACAATCTATTGAATTATTCAGCTGATGTGATTTTCTCCCCTTCAGTGCTTTTCCTTTCAATACCTCTTCTGTACCTAATTCCCTTATTTGTAATTTACTTATAGCATATTAGTTATTTATTTGTCTTAGAATCTCTTTTTATCATTCTGGTGTTTTTCATTTTTACTAAGAAGACCCCTTGCTGTGGAGAAGCAAACACTTCACCAGACGTGAGTTGTGGATAATGTTTCACTTGCCTAGAAAGTATATTCTTCTATACCGTACTCCTATAGTTTTAATCTGGTAGAAGCTTCTTAAGACACAACTTCCATTTTACTTCACTAGAGTTTGAGTTTTAAACTTTGCAGAGATCTGAAACTTGTGTTTTTATCTGGATACACAGAAAGATCAAGGGTCTTTCAGAATACTTTAATAAAAGTAGCTGCATTTGTAAATCTTAATACAGCTTAAGAATTTGTTTTTCCTCTTGGCAGAATTAGAAGCTTTCTAAAATTGCTGCTGCTGCAATTTTAGTAGTGTTTAAAGGTTCCAAATACTGTGATAAATATTTGGAAAAAAGGTCTGAAATTTAAGCAACTTGTAAATGACTTTCACAAATGATACTTCCTTTTGAAAAAATGGCACCCATGATGATCAAACAATGGCATTATGCTTAAAAGAAATAACAATTTTTTCCTTCAGAAAATAAGCAACTCATTCTTTTCAGTGCTATTCTGTCTGAGGGCCTTTGATCGTATTCTCTTTCTGCTTGTAGGCCACTAGCCATGACCTTTTCTTAGGCTGATTTCAGTTGAGTTATTCCATTGACCGACCATTCCTTGAAATTTCTTCCCTGTGATGAAATGTGAACTCAGAGAAATTCACAGCAGATTTTGTCAATGCAGCTACTCCTAAGCCAGCAGTGATGAATATCATAATGTAATAGATCTATTGTTAGCTTTATTACTTTGTGATACTCTTTAATTGATATAGTAACATGATAATATTCTAATTCTGTATTATATTTATCTCTGGATATTCAACTTTATCATCCTAAGAGGGTGGATGACAGGACTTCTTTGCCAGATTTGTGAGCAAAATCAGCAAAAGAATACCTGCTTTTGGTATCTTTATTCACAGGCTTTCATGAATGGAGGTAGATGTGCGTGTAGACTGAACTTCTCTATTGGATTTTGGCTTGCAGAGGGCTGACCTTGGCCAGCTGCCATATGTTCATCCCAGCCCTTATCTCACCCCGTCTCCTCAATAGGACAGAGGGCAAAAATAGGATGGGAAAGCTCATGAGGTGGGATTACAATTACTGACAAGGGCAAAACAGACATTAATGTAATTTATCGTCTGCTAATCATTGTGTTAATGGTGAGAAACAAAGGAAAAGCTTTCAGCCCCTTCGTCCCCACCTCTCCTTAACTCCTACATTCCCAACTTCTCTACTCAAGGGATGCTGGAGGATGGGGAATGTGAGTTATAGTCAATCCATACCAGCCTATCTCTGCCATTTCTGCCCTCTCATGGCTGTTCCCTTGCTCCAATGTGAGCTCCTCTCCATAGGCCCATTCTTTATTTTGTCTAATTTGTCTTATTTTTAAATTTCTGTTCTGTAATTAATTGTTTCTGTCATGCATAATCCCTTGTCAGCAGCTTCTAGTGGCTCTAGGAGAAGAGACCGAGTATGTCACCTACTTATTGACCCAGTGAGATATCGAGATCATTATTATACCTATCACATTTATACACATTTTTCCAACAAGCTTGCATGGCTTACTAATTACCTGAATAATTAAAAAAAGTATTTAGAAAGGAAGACCTGTACTAACACCATTTTAACAATGACATTTTCTAGGAAACAGGAATTGTTTTCAGATTCTGTTTCTGTCTTCCATAAATGAATTTGTAGTTTTATGGTGAAGTTTAAAACAAGGTCCTCTTGTCAGTAAAAGAACTGGGCTTTGAATGTCACTGATAGCAGCCTTAGAGTGATGGAGTCAGATTTCTAATCTGATTAGCAAAAATTTGGAAAAAGTTTTATGTGTATGGAAATGGTGTTCCTTACCTGGCATTTAAAATATTTCTACAAAATATATGCATATATATAAAATACACTCTGCCCTAGTAAGCATTCATAAGTATCTATAACCACTTTCTCCTTTTCCCTCTGACAGATTGTACATACAAAGTCTGGCCTACTGCACAAATAAAATTTAAAATAACTGTGATTGCTTTTACTAGCCAGAGCATTAAATTGTGTGGATACATGTAGCTGAATTGAGTTATAAGAACAAACCACACTTTTTTCTCCCCTTAGTCACAAGACAAATGACTGCCTTATAGTCATTGCCTTATGCATTTATTTAATCAACAAAAGGGAAAATTTTTGTAGCTTTGTATGTTTAAAATTTATCACTTGCTCCAAATTTCAGGAGCTATGGCTAAGAGAAACTGCTTTCTTACTCAAAGGGGAAGGAGAAGGAAAGAGGCATGTGGCTTTCTCAGAAGCAGGGAGGAAGACAATAAAAATCTTATATGCAGTTAATTGTGAAGAGAACGAACAACCACAAATATTTAGTTCTGGCAATAACTTAAAGGGCTTCTTGGAAGTGCCTGAAAAAAATCCCTATCACCTATTCATTAGAATAAATATTAAGGGCAAGCCTAAATATAATAGAAACCAGAGTAGAAATCAGTTTTATGCATGGATGAGTCAAGATTTGGTATCTGCTCTCAGATATCTTTTTTCCATGCACTCAAGTAGATGTTCTTTGCTTTTGCTTCACATTTACAGTTGTGGGTCCAGGGACTGTAGCCAAGGTGTAAGCCCCAATTATCTCTCTCCTTGTCTTCTTTGTTAGCTGCATTATAGGACTGTGGCTATGTTTCAGAGTATACATTCAACATGTCCCAAAGTCTGCCTCATTTAAGACTTATCAAACAGACAGCCCTAAAA
Source organism: Serilophus lunatus (assembly GCA_013399895.1). Taxonomy (NCBI): domain Eukaryota; kingdom Metazoa; phylum Chordata; class Aves; order Passeriformes; family Eurylaimidae; genus Serilophus; species Serilophus lunatus. The sequence continues at coordinate 65,965 of VXBA01001251.1, forward strand.
TAATTTTTTTTTCTATTTCCCATGGATTTGTTTTTCCCTTCCTATTTTTTTTTATCCAGCACAAGGAATATTTTGCACTGTGTAGCTCATAACAGAGATCAGTTTTGAGCCTCTGAAGCCCCTATTGAACTTGCAGTAGCATTTGAACACATTTTAGCACCACTTCACTTGGAAATGTCCCTAATCCTCAAGTATTTTAGGGATGTTGGGTTTTTTTTTTTTTGTTTACTTGAGTTGCAGGATCATCTTCAAGTTATGATGTTGCTGCAGGCAGATCAACAGTTCCTGATTCCTGCTGTCAAGAGAATGATGGGTAATCCTTATTTCCCCTGAGTTATCAGATCTATCTTCCTGTGCGGTCCGCAGAGAGAAAGCAGAGCCAAATTCTCCCTGCAATATTGACTTTTTTGCCCTCCTGCAAGCTGCATAACATCCTCTCTTGCCATGACCTCTAGCTCACTGCTTTTCTTTAAACACTGGAGAGAAAATCCACCACAAAGATTCATGACTTAGAAAACGTGGCCTTGGATAGGCAATTTGTCCTGTTAAAGGAGAATGATGCAGTCTAGCACTACTTCAGAATTAAAATAGTTGAGTCTTAGAGTTTTGCATGGTCATTTTACTCCCGTTTTTTAAGAAACTTAAAAGAAAAACTGCCTTTTTATAGCTTCAGTTCGAACCCTGTTCTGACTGTGTGATCTCATTGTGAGCTATATGGTTTGTGAGAGCACAAATCAAAGTGAATGTATTAATACTGTCTACAGAAATAATTTTAATGTGTGTAAATTTACTGTTAATTCTGGATACCATTTATACTGTTGATTTCAGCATTGTGGGAATGCTGGAGAACAGCTTTACAGAGAAGGACCTGTGGGTCCTGGTGGACACCGAGTTGACCATGAGCCAGTAGTGTGCCCTTAGAACAAAGATGGCCATACACATGTATTGAATTTGATATTGTCTTTCTCAGGGAGAAGAACTTTTAGAGAACAGTGGAGTAGATCAAAAAGGTGTCTTCATCTGTAAATCCTGTAATCTTAATCTACGCTAGTGCTGAGTAGCAAATAAGTATTTTTACTACTTGTTTCAGCAATACTGGCCATGCAAAAATTAAGGTTCATATATAAGCACTAATTTTCAGTTGATTCAAATATCTAATGGAAACGTCTGACGAGTTCTGTCTTTACCCAGGCCTCTGAAACACTTGCTGTCATAAAACAGGTTAAAGAATCATAGTAACTGTTGGAAGTCATGCCATACTTGAATTTGACTCTAATTTATTTTAAAACAAATTTTGATATTTGAAACACTGCTCTAAAACCTTCTGACAAGCCTAGCCATAATATAATTTAGATTCCTTAGATTGTTCAGGCTTTAAAAGTATTTGGAGCCACAACTGTTTATAATTTTGTTATTTTGTACCATCCACCCTATAACAAGTTAAAAAATGTCAATGTCCATTTTTCAGTTAATAATATCCAGTTTCTTTCTTAAAAGCTATAACTCATTCTTGAAATTTCCTTGTATATTTGAATTTTGCACATACAGCATACAGTAGTTTGGAAACTGAGGTGCTTGCATCCTGCAAGCCGTGATGAATTACATAATCTTCTTAGAATGCCTTTTTTGCATTCTCTTGCTTTTAATAACAGAAAATGAGACTTTTGACAAGAACTGTATGAGAGTGAAATGAAAAGTGGCTATCATATGTGGTTAAACTGAGGTCAACTTAAATGAGAATTACTTTGTGCTTAGATGTCTTGAACATGGAAACTTTGTAAAGTTATTTTCAGAGAGTCCTTACAAAACATGATTTTCATAATAGACAGAGGAGGCTTAATCAATATCCTTCTCTGCTGCTTTTCAGATTCCTAAAATGGAAGGAATCGTAATGAATTCATTAAAATTAGGTGCTACAACTTTGCTCTGAATAAAATATAGACAATTTCATTATGTGCTTTGTAGACGATATTGGCAAAATTTAATTGCAAATGGAAATATATTTAATACATGGTTTTAACCAAAACCTAAAGTAAATGGACAAGAGTTTCAGTTGACTGTAGGTTGGATTTTGACCAAATAACTTTGTATTAGGGACATCAAATTTTAAAGTACCTATCCTCATCAGGGAGTAAATAAGGAAGGAAGGAAAGCAAGCCCAGGTCTCCTTGAACCATAAAGTGGCTGCTTTCTGTTCCCCTGAGATTAATGAAAAGAAGTAAGATAATAAGGCATTATACTAATGTACTATGATAAAACTCCAGATGTATTCATTCTGATTCATAGTGTGAAAACTATATCAGATTATCTTAGAGGAATGCAGGTGCCTCTCTAGATTAGTGTGTGATATATAAGGGTAACACGTTGGCAAGGAAAGCTTACCTTTATGCAACCAAGGAAAGATTTATTTAAGAAAGCGTGTTGATTAGATCATTATTTAGAAATAAAATAATGAGCTATGGTGAGTTGTGAGAAGAATACTAAGTGAACAAATTAAAGTGTGAACATCATTAAGAGTTGTACTAAGAATATATAAACAAACCCATTAAATGGTTCCTGATACAAGACAAATTGTTTCTGTGAGACTTCTGGGATGCTGCCTAAATCCTGCATTACAAATGCATAAATCCCTATTTTTCTTTTTATTTATCTGATATGTAGGGAGCCCTCAATAAGTCTTAGTCTCTTTCGTGTATGTTTTCTTATAATTAAGTGCTAAACCAAAGACTAGTTGTGTGGGATGAAACAGGATGAAGTATAGGAGGGTGAAGGGGGAGTGTTCAGGTCTTAAAAATGTAGGGGGGATTATAGAGGTGATAGTGGAGTTGTTTGTAAACATGTCTGGAAATACACATGGCAGGGCTGGAAATCGGTAGTGAGGTTGTAATAAGATGATGCTGGTAATGTCTAAAACATACGAATGGGAATGTGGTGGATTCTGAATTTCTTTCTCTGTTGGAACTACTGTAAATTCTACAGTATCTCATGATGGTTGCACAGATTATCCCTTTCCTTAGACTGCTAGAGTAATAATTATTTTGAAATGAGGAAATTATTTTTAAACTAAAATAATAATCTCCTTTTTTTGTGATTTATTGTTAAAGTGAAGGTTTCTGAACTTGTGCACAAGCATGCACTACTTAACTAATTATGGTTACCTGGTATTGCATAATAATTTGGATCACTGTAGACCTTCAATATTTTCTGAACTATGCAAGGCATTATGATTTCCCTGTAGAATTTCAGGCAGTTTTTTTGTTTCTCCGTTCCTGATGTGAAAGGCAGGGATACAAAAAAATGTTTTCTAGAAAAAAACCCCACATGGATTTAAATAATTAATTTTTCTTAGTACTCCTTTGTTTCTTTTGCAGATACGAAGACTAGGTGTTTTGGTTTTTTTCTTAAAATAATTAGCATTTCAGCACAGTATTTCTGTGTGCAAAGGACAATTTGCGTCACTATTTCCATCAATCATCATCTCAGCTGACTAAGAAATGACACATGCCAAAAGCAGGTGAATGTGCAGAGGATTTTCAAATGTCGTAGAGAACACAAAAATTTATTGTTTATGTACAATTCTTTGAAGAAGTAATGATGACTGAATGACAAAGGAAACTTTATACATAAAATTTTAAGTGTTATTTTTGCTATGGTCCACTCTGAAATCCCTGAACTTACAGCAGTCTAGAACTAATGTAGGATTCAATTTAAATAGTTATACTAAACATTTAGTCTTAATGCTGAGCTTTCTTACTGAAAAAAATTTTCTCTTTCTTGTTATTCATAATTTGGACGTGAATTACTGTCATCAGACTTTCTCAGTTGGAAACCAAACAGTATGCAAGATCAATCACACCTTCAACTTTTTTTCTTTGAATTGGTAACAGGCCCATGGGAAAAGGTAAGAATGGCAAAATAAAACAGTTTCTTAAGAAAACTGTATCTCTAAATATCTATTTTGTGCCTTAATTTTGATGCACTTGATGACTCATCTAATGAACAGAACACTAGTGAAAGCACTAGTATCACTATTGAGTCAAACTCGGGAATAAACAAGCAACTAGTAGCTGTGATACTAGTAGTCCAGCTTCAGACATTCTGTGAATCTATGATTTCACTATCAGCAGAGATGCAGTATGAAGGTATTATCCTTTTCTCCTTGCGCCATGCTGGTTAGTAATGTAATTATACCCTTAGAAAACTTGAGCCTCACTGGTTTACTAGAGTCTGCACAATGTTGATCCAACTGTTTATTCTGATTGTGCAGTAATGACAGTGGGTAGGAATTATTGACAAAATATAGCAGATGGACAAATGCAATGAACGCTGTACCACAATAAAATGCTGTCTCAATTTCTAGCACAGTATGCTTAATGCCATTGGAGAATAAGAACTGAGGTCCCTAATTCACTGTAAGAATATGTGAGTCTGATTTTTATGGGCAGGATAATGTGCCTAAAAGCAAATCCAGTTATGACAGATTAATATGATATTAAATATAGCTAAAATTGTAGCTTATCTACAGAAACAGTAGACTAACCATGCTGATATTGAGGAGTGTGGTATTTTTAGGTTGGCAATAAAATACAGGATTTGGTTTAATGAAACTAACTTTCCCTGTGGAGGTAGAAAAAAATCCATTTGTCATCCTATTTCTATATAAAATCATCAAACGCTGGCAACAGGTGGAGATAAATTTCTGATGATTGCACTAGAGAAGTCAAATTCGAGGATCTTGAAGGATGTTACAGCCTTACTGAGAGAAGTAATAGAGTATATATCTATTTACTCGTGCCTTGCAGGTTGAATCTTGTTGAACAACTATGGGATTTGGAAGTAATTTTGTGTTTTGGGCCAGTACTTACAGTATCCTGTACAGGATAATGAAATGATCATTTAAGATTTGTGGGGTTTTTTGTTTGTTTTTCTTTTTCTTTCTTTCTTTTTTTCTTTTTTTTTTTTAAATCTCAGCAAAAAGAAAAAAGTTCTCAATGTTTGGTTTGTGTTTGTCTTTCTGTTACAGCCTATTTACCTATCCCATAAACCAAGCAGCTATGAACATCTAAAGATTTTATTGTTTAAATTAATTTATCTAGTGTAGGATTAACATGCTAATCTCATACATATTTCCTCTTCATGAAAAGTGTGCATAACTTGCTGAAGTAGTGGAATTCTTACTTAAAGTCTATTGTGAATTGTGACACAGTAAACAACTTGCAATTCTTTTTTTTCTCATTGAGGGCTGACCAAAACATGAGTATTCTGTAATGATAATTTGTGTAACAATTCCTTCATCCTGGCCTGATCTAACTTTCAAGACTGACTCTATTTTTCCCATAAAATTAAAGGAATGGAAGTTTTCTTTTGTTTCTCTCTTGCAAATGCATATTTTTTTGTTTTTAACTGTCTTCTGTATGCATTGAAATTGAACTTAATGGGCAAGAGTGCTATTAATCAGTGTTGATCTGCTAACTTTGCAAGAGAGTTCAAGACATTCTGAGTGTATTATTCGTTATGGACAGTGATGCATTTTTATTGAGTTTTGGGCCTTTAGTAGTAATCTTCAGTTTAATGCCATCCATCTGATAGCTGTCAGTGGCTAGATTATGATTCCTCTATAATGCAACTTTTTATTTTCAAAGAATGTGAAATGATAGGGGCTTCTATTTAAAGGATTTTGCTTTACATTAGAAAATGTCCACAGTAGGGTAGAAACCCCCTTTATTTATAGTAATTTATATTAAGGAGAAAACCCTGGAAGAACTTTAGTAAGATCACATCTCAGACTGAGAAATCCTGTGCAAAAGTGTGACCTTTTCAGAAAACTTAGGAAAAATAACACTTGATAGCTGTAAGATGATATGATATGTCATAAAATACAATCATTGACAGTGATAAAGGAAAATATATTTATTTTTTTACTTTGAGTTAATCTACTCTTTCAATACATATGAAAATAAAAATAAACTTTACGGAAGAAAGAAAATCATACACAAAGCTACCAACTGAACCCTTATTTTCTTTGGCAGGGCAGGTGCATAAACAAAGATACAGCTTTCTTGTGTAGGGGTCATGAGTATGTGACATCTATGTTAATGGCAATTTTGGATAAGCTCTCTGCTTAGTGCTGGTGTATTTTCTCACTAGTCAATCTGTATTTGACAGAATGACAGTTGTAATTGAAGAACACTACCTCACCTGTAGTTGAGACCTCTTGACAGTCATTGTGAATTGATAGTGACAGCAAGTCCAAAGTTAACTGCCAGAATGTTCCCTTTAAGCATACATCAGTCCACATTTCTTTGGTAACATCTGTTCTCAGACATAAACTCACTTAGAGAAAGTTACCAAGTTGCAAAGTAGCCCTTGAAGTTGATAGTACATGTTAACTTGGGTTTGAGCTGGAGAAATACGTGGCAAGATCAGTCCTGAAGTTCTTCTGTACATTGAATTTTGATTAATTATATGCTGTGTGCTTTGGGGAGTAGAGGGCAATAAACTCAAGACAAATCACATTTGAAGAACAGATAAATGAGTGTGTGTCATGATGGCTAGTTCTGAGGTCTTTTGTGAAGGGAGATCATTAAATGTTTCAAAGCAAAAGAGCTGTCGACTGGTTTCTCAATATAGTGATGTCTCAATCTAGTTCACATCAGAATAGAAATGGTAGACAATTGTAGGAAACGTCAGTGAATGTTTTTTGTAACTAGTAAATGACAGGCAGAATACAGGACCCAGAAGCTGAAGAAGAAGCCAAACTGAAAGTGAAAGGGTTGACCATGCCATCCATGTAAGGAAGACGTTTGTACAACACGGCAGTGTTGGATTGGACAAGAGCGAAGTGATATGAGAGCTGCTTCTCAGTGGGTGCTGACATTTGAACTGTCCAGTGCTGGAAGGCTTAGCTATCGATTGTGGTTAGAAAAGTATAAACTATATGTAGAGCATAAAAAGGCATTCTTGTAATCAATAAACGGATTTCTCCTCTGACACTACATCTGTGTGGTCGTGTCTTTGGGGGGGTCCGGGAAGCCACAGACAGTAACTGTAAAAATATGTAAGATTTTGTGTGACAACCAGTGATAGGGAAGCAGCTTCTTGGCTCTACTTTGAGTCCTTTTTGATTGTTTTTTCTCCTTCCGACAGCAGAGACCCCAAAAAACAAAATCACTGTTCAGTATGATTTACAACTCTTTATTCCTATACTTTTTATTTGTTTGTTATGTGTGTATTGGAAAAGAAAAAAATCAAACCTTTTTTCAAATCGACATTGAAAACAATTTTGCAATAGTCTGTTTACAAGCATATGGACCACGGTTATCTTTTTTTTAATGAAAAACTTGATTTAATTTTTCCCTGACTTGTTTCTCTGATGAAAATTCCAAGCAATTTGTCAGTTGTCAAATCTCTGCTTTATTGCCCGTTCTTTAAAAATAACAAAATAATGATTCTTTGTAGTTAATTTGATTATCACACAATAATTTAGCCTTGAGGCATTTTTTCCTTCCTAAGAAATTACAACCAAATATCTTTTTTCATGAAATGGTTAACATTGGTATACCTTAACGATAGGTACAATAAGAAAGTAAATACTCAACTCCTGCTTTTCATTTGTAAATTCCCAGTGCAACTTCTGGTTCTTGGCAAACATAAAAGATTTTTACAGGAAATATCTCATAATTGAACAATGTATCTCTGTGTTTTGAAGATGCATTTTTTTTATGTGACTTTTAAATTAATAATCCAAGGTTTGTTATACAACTGAGCCATCTCTGCATACTGATTTATTAAAATGAGCACTACAAATCAGTTTCTTTTCTTGACAAATTGCACTTTCTGGTCACTAAGATATGTGACTCTTTTGTGATTATTATAGTAAACTTTCCCATGAAAAATATAAACAGTATAACTTTAGATGGCAAAACCAGACAGCTCAGGAAGAGAAAATGAGGAAATATGCACTCTAATTAGATGGTATCTTTTTGACTAATAGATGTATGCCAAGTTCTAGTAGTATTCAGACCTGTGGGGAAAGGAAAATCTAGGATTTAGAATTTCACAAAGAACGTGCTGACCATCAGTGTTTATAGACTTGTAATAGAGTTTCCGACCCAAAGATGACTCAGAACTGTTGTGGTGCTACATGAGGACATTTGGGAATGCATTACCTGTGTTCCTTTTCTCCAGTACAGAGAATGGCAAGATTTATTTGTTGTTTATTATGTTTGCGAATTCTAAGTGCAATTTTAATTAATAGCCACATTTTTGTGTGTTTTAGTTACTTTAGTGCCATCTTTGCAAATAATGTGTCAGCTTACATTGGTGCTGTTTTTTTAAAAAATAAAGAAAATAGGAAGCATATACTTGAGAGACATTCCTCCTTTCCTCCTTATTATTAAGACTGGCGATTATCTTAACAGTAAAATACTCTGTTAGATCATTTGAGGGTAGTCTTTTTCAAAGTTTCCCTTTTATTCTAAAACATTAAATTATATTAAGTTATTGAATTGTAGCTGTTTGAAAAGGGCTTTTGAAAGGGGATGTAAGAGAGCAACCCACTTACCTGGTTATGAAATTCAATTTTCGCCAAAAGCCATCTAGGGAAGGGGGGCTGCTTTTGGTGGGGCCACTCCCCCACCACTCCTCCCCCGCCACCCCTCCCCATCTCGGGANGGCCCCGGGCCGGCCCCTGCCAGGAACCTGAGCACAGCTGTCACTTTTGGACAGTGATGGGGGGGCCAACGCTGGTACCATACTAGCGAGAGACGTGACAGTGGCACCAGGGTGCTCCCCGAGGTGCGACAGCCATGAAAACAAAGATGGCGTGTGGGACCGAAAACTCGTGATTCTTCAATGGGAAAACACCGGAACCAAGGAGGGGCTTGGCCTCGCTGGACCAGTGGAGAGAGAGCTTGGCCAAGAAGAAGGTAATGAGATCCATCCGAGAACGAGAAAGCTTAAAAGCTGAGGGAACAGCCCTGCCCCGCGCTCTTCTTCGGCTGCTTCAAGAGGAGGCACACAGCTCTGGTCCCCAGCACCCGCAGGCCTCCCACGGTGGGATTCCACCCATTTCTCTCAGCATGAGAGCCATTTCCAGCTTGCTAGCAACTAACCCTAAGGGAGATAGTGGGGGGGAGTTGGTTTTACTTCTGTTTGTGTTTTTCAGAGAGCTTGAAGGGGCTGAAGTGCTTCCAGGAGAGAGGGAAGAGAAAGAGACAGCTTTTCCTACCCTTCCCCACTGCTTTTTTCAGCTAGTCATCTAGCTGAAAGGAACAGTTCCCTTTTTTTTTTTTCCCCTTTTTGTGTTTTTTTCCCTCCATGTCAGGTGTTCCTCTGTGTAATTCTGGGGTCCCTGGGGGTTATCCCTACTTCCCCAATTTAAACCCCCTGTAATAAACTGTTCACCTGCTGCAATCTCTATTCAGTTTTCTGTCACCTTTATTGAACTTGCCCCCTAAAAGATCAAAGTGGTCCTAAACCACCACATGAATATTAACAAATTATGTACTGAAATATGAACTTCCTATGAAGCACTTCTCAGTGAAATCTTGTAAGCATCTACTTGCACAGATAAACTACAGTCAGGATACTATTTATGTGGTTTCTTTTAACCAAGCATTAATCTTCTTCATGCAGCTTGCTATTTATATTGGAAGTTTGGTGTATTTCACCTGATTTTTCTAGAGATTACATTAAAAATACGGTTATTAACATTTCCATCTTGCTGTTATCTTCTCTTCCCGCTTCTTGTCTGAGTATCAACAGATCAGTAGTGCAACTCAGGATCTGACCACTGGGAGGGTTGAGCTGTAAATTTTAATGGACTTAAGTCACACTGTTGCTCTTTCAATATTATTTCAGACTTCCTGTTTGTGTCTTGTCAAAGACGTTTTGCAATATACCTGTAAACAGCAGTGGAGTCCCACTGTATGTAGTCTGCTATAAAGGAAGCGTTTGGAAATATGAGCTTCAGTAGAAATCTAATAACTGTAGAATCGTGGTTTGTGTTGTAAGGGACCTTATAAATCACCTAGTTCCAAACTCCCTGCCATGGACAGGGACACCTCTCACTAGATCATGTTGCTCAATGCCCCACCCAACCTGACCTTGAGCACTCCCTAAATCACCTAGTTCCAAACTCCCTGCCATGGACAGGGACACCTCTCACTAGATCATGTTGCTCAATGCCCCACCCAACCTGACCTTGAGCACTCCCAGGGATGGGGCATCCACAGTTTCTCTGAGCAACCTGTGCCAGTGCTTCACCACCCTCTGAGTAAAGAATTTCTTCCATATATCTAACCAAAGTTTTCCCTCTCAGTTTGAATCCATTACTCCTTGTTCCATCACTACAGTTCCTGATGAAGAGTCCCTCTGTGGCTTCCTCGTTGGCCCCCTTCAGATACTGGAAGTCTGCTATGAGGTCTCCACTCAACCTTCTCTTCTCCAAGACAAGAAGCCCCAACTTTTTCAGCTTGTCTTCATAGGGGAGACGCTGTAGTCCACTTATCAACTCTGTGGCCCTCCTCTGGATTTGCTTCAACATTTCCATGTCCTTCTTATGTTGTGAGCATCAGACTTTTATGCAGTGTTCCAGGTGGGGTCTCGTAAGGGCAGGGTAGAACAGGAGTATCATCTCATTCAGCTTGCTGGCCACATTGCTTTTGATGCATCCTGGGATGCAGTTGGCTTTCTGCACTGTAAGCACACACTGTTCGCTCACATCTAGCTTTTCATCCACCAGAACTCCCAAGTCCTTCTTGGCAGGGCTACTCTCAATGAGCTCTTCTCTCAGCCTGTACTCATATCCAGGATTGCCTTGACCAGGTGCAGGAACATGTACTTTGACTTGTTGAACTTCATGAGATTCTTGTGGGATCACTTCTCCTTTGTCCAGGTCTCTCTGAATAGCATTCCTTCCTTCTGTTTTGTTAACTGCACCACTCCCCTTCATGATATCTGAAAACTTCCTGAGGGTGCACTCAATCTCACTGTCTTTATTGGTGATTAAGATGTTAAAGAACAATTGTTCCGAGACAATGCCCCATGGGACACCACTCATCACTAACCTCCTCCAACTCTAAGGACGTGTCCATCCAGCCAGCTCCTTAACCACTAAATAGTACACCATTCAAACTCCTGTCTCTTCAATTTGGAGATAAAGTTGTTGTGAGGGATGGGGTCAAAGACCTTACAGAGATCTAGGTAGATGCTATCAGTCGATCTTCCCTTGTTGACTGTTGCAGTCACTCCAACTTAGAAGGCCACCATATCAGTCAGGTACAATCTGCCCTTATTAAAGCCATGCCAGCTGTCTCGGATCACTTTTTTATCTAGTACGTGCCTCAACATTGCTTCCATAAGGATCTGCTCAACGAGCTTCTCAGACATGCAGGTGAGGCTAATTCATGGGGCTAGTATTTTGCTTCTTATGACTGACAGTAATAAAAAAACAATGGAGATCCTTCTGAAGAAGTAAGTCCCCTTTCCTCAAGAAGACATTCATAATATCTCTAAGAAAAAAAAAGCATGTTTGAGTGTCTTTTTATGGATGGGTATAAGCTAAGTCCTTTCATTGACCTAAAAGTTGAATGCTTTCTTGAGGGCCTCAAATAGTAATCACATACAGGAGCTGAAATATCAGCTAGCATTCAGGATTTTTTCGGTGGTGGCAAGATTGTGTGTTTCAGACATATTCCCAAAATTGTTCTTCCTAAAAACTAAAATATCAATTGTTTGGGGTTTTTAATCTGTGTTATTGAGAATTTAAACTTAAACTTTTATATTTAGAACAATTGCTATTCAAGCCTCATCTGAGGAAGTACACTGTCCTAGTTCCAGCCAGGATAGGGTTAATTTTTGCATTAGTCAGGACTGGGCATGACTAAGACCTGGAGGTTATTTTATACCACTTCAGGTCATTGCAGGGGGGTGGGGAAGGGGAATCTCTTGTCACTCCTTCCAGTGGAATAAGCATGGTGGAGCAAGCAGTTGGGTGTCATTGGTTCCAAGCTGGAAAGAGTGTTTAGGTAACGCTGGTTCCAAGCCAGAGGGAACGGTCAGGGGTGTGGGGCTGCGGTCAAGTCTGGCTCTGCAGTGAACATTTGCATGTGAATCACTATTTCTCTTTTGCCTTATTAATGTTGTTGTTGTTACTGTCCGTTTTCTCATCTCATTGCTGTTTCCAGGAAATTGTTCTTATCTTAGTGTGTGATCTTTAACTTTTGTGCCTCAGAGTCTCCTCTCCAGTCTGCTGCAGAGGGAAGGGAGAGGGAGCAGTGGAATGAGAGAGTGGTGGTGTGGTTTGGAGAGTTTCAGTGGGAGCACTAAATTGGGGACTACCATTCCTAAACCACGACATGTACAAAATGTTGTGTGTAGTTTCATTTTTTTTTTTTTTTTAATTTTGAATGGATAAGTTTAGTAGAGTGCTGCAATACAAATCAGTCTCAAACTACTGCATGTGAAAATAATGAAAACAATGCTACAAGTTCCCTTTAGATCTTCTGCAGGAACAGTGAATAACAGGACTTTGTGTCTTGCCTGCCTGCTCATTGCACTTTTGTACAGTTCTCTTCTTTGCCTCTTGAGACTGAGTACAAGATTAACCTTGTCAAATAAGACAGCCTCAACAATATCTGCTTATGATTATAAAGAAATGTTTGTACAAAATAAACTGTTACTGAGAAAGTGTTTTGTCATTTCTAATGGCACTTTCAGGCTGGGAGGAAACTGTGAATGTTTTTCCAAAATTGGAAAAACATAATGTTTCTCTATTGTTCCTATGGAAACTAGTGCTAATACAGTGTGTACTTCTTGTTCCTTATTTCTTATGCCTGATGTGCAGCAGTTGCTCACAAGTGCACTCTTATGAATAACATCAGAATGCCAGAGAAATTTGCAAGCCCATTACCTTTTATCTTCCTGTTTTCTGGACTGTGTTGTAGACAGAAAAGCTCTGTTGGTATGGCATCGCAGAGAGCATGGCTATTGTAGAATCACACAAAGCTGTGCGAACTGAGTACAGACCAAACAACCAACCTTCCCCCTTAAAAAAACCAACCTCATCCCTTGGGGTTTATGGAAGGACACAATATAATGAGCATTCTTTGCAGCGTATCTATGAAAAGGGAAAAGGACAAAATGTTATATTATTAGTTCTACTGTAATAAACTCAAATAGGACAAAACCACTAGTTACATCTGGAATCGATGAAACATAATGTCCTGTGCATTGATGAAACATCATGTCTCGTATGTGGTGCAGATGTGTGCTGCTGAAATATCCAGTCTGTTTACTGGAGTCATAAGCACTCAGACTATCATGGCAAGGGGTCATGATTTCAAAAACAGAGAAAATCATATCCTTTTCAGGAATGAAAGGATTTCATCAACCCTGTTGTCAACTCCTTAGAGGCTGTGCCCTTAGCACTAGAAAAAAATCTAGATGCTATGTTATGAAAATTAGTTGCTGCTGGTGACTAACTTTTCCTGCTAGTGAAGGAATAGTCGATTCATGAGTCCAGAAACATCAAAGTAGACCTGCTTAAAGAATAGTCTACAGTTAATCCTTGATTTTAATAAAGGATGAATATGTGATTGACAGTGTGAAACCATATTGCCTGTGTGGTAGCTCAGACAACCAGCAGCTGCCTCAACATGAAGAAATTATGAGCTTCTGGGAGACATCTGTAACTAACTGCTAATTTTGAGTCAGAGTCCTAGCAGTCAGACCTCATATTATGAGTCAAGTCTCATAATAAATAATCTTTGGTAGCGTACAGACAACATCAGATTGCACAAGGATTAGCAGCAGGACAGGAAACCATGGCTATATCAGCATTATACAGAATACACATGCTGTCCCTGTCCCACAGTTCCTCAACTAAATCCCATACATTTCTAAATTCCGTGTCAGGAAGGGACCTGGAGGCACAATCTCCTGATAAACTGCATAGCAATGATTATGAGTGTTTGGTCTGTAGCATGTTCTGTTGCGCTTGTCATCCACTATGTGGAAGTGATAGCATATAGACTTCCAAAATAATCTTTTTACAGTTGTGCAGGAAAGTCTAGTTACATTTGATCTTTTATTCTTCCTGCTTATGTGTGTGCATGACCTCTAAAATAGTAAGACAAGCATGGGGCTTTTTTGTTTGGTTGATGTTTTTAAAGTTTTTTTTGGTTGGTTGGTTTTGGGTGGAGGGTGAACTATTTTATCTTATTAAAGGGATTTCAGGAGAGTTTATGAAATGTGCTAATTTTCCTAGTTGTTACACCTAATTTATGTATAAACTGATAAAAGTTTTTCTAAGGAGTCAATGTAAGCTAAAAGGTAGTGTATGACATATAAAAAAGGAACAAGTAATTGCTTGATAGAACAAGTCCCTGCAAGGCAGTTGCTTGATTCAGGAGAATTTGAATTCAAAGGACTTAATACCTTCAGGTCTCTACAAAATTAATATTTTGTCCCAGAATGAGGCAACAATGTTATTTTCTCTTCTATTTTGATTTAGTAAGAGCTTTGTAAAACTTGTTATTGTGACATGTGATTCTCGTTTTGCCATCACAGTATTATGCTTATCTCTATTAACCAATTAGGATAAACGAATGGGGCTCAGCTAGATTAGTTACAATGAATCAGTCTGATGAAAGTCAGAAAACTGAAAAACGTTAAAAATAGGAGAACAAAACTGTGGCTATTTTGATGCTAGATTTCTTTGATAAATGTGGTTGTGTATTAATGTGCCTGCATAACAACACCTGCCAAACTAGCACTGTGGCAACTAACTACAGCTTTTAGGCACATCAGAAGCAGTAACTTCATTGTCCTAATAGCACTTCTGAGGATATTAAACTGTATTAGAAAGATCATAGCACAAAGGAAGATTTGGAGCGAGATTGGAACTGAAGCAGTTTCTTGAGCTATATGCAGTGACCCATAGGCTGTAATATCCATGGTCTCCTAGGAATGACAAATGAATTAATATTGAATTTGCTTTTAATCAATAGGATGATCAATGCCCTGTTTTCACATACCATGACACCATTAAATCTGCTTTAATATTGCTTGTTATTTGGTTGCATTATCACAAACAAGTCTGTGGTTTTGTTTTGTTTTGCAAGAAAATTATGAGGATATACTAATTTTTGTACTCTAATAAGGTCGCTAACAGTAGCCATTGCCTGACGTTCTAGCTATCCTTTTATTCACTGGCCAGAAATTCATTTGGGAATGGGTGTTTTGTTAAGTTTCTGTCCTCCTAACCTTTGTTGTTTAGGGAAGTGTTGTATTATCAGACTAAAAGCTGACCAAAACTAAATGCCTAAATAGTGAGGGTAAAAGATAGACTTCTTTCAGATCAGCGAAGCTCCTCGTTCAGGTGGTCTCAGCTAATAACTGAGACACCTCAGTGTGTCAGGCTATATAGTTTAGTGCCATGACCACCTTCTCCAGCATCCTCAGTAGGACAATTCTGTGTTTCAATATAAACATATACTAGCTGAAGCAGACAAACCCATTCCCAAAATTTCCGTGGCTGAAGCCTCTTTGTACACAAAACCAGCTGGTTCCTCTCTACTCTAGAGGTCTACAACCCTTGTGTTAAACTTTTCCTGTTGGTTTCTAATTAGATAAGAGCATATGCTTCTACTCGGTGTTTGAGTGATTTATTTCTCTTGAAAAGATTGTGCTTTCTCAATTTTAAAAGACTATTTTTTTCCAAATATCTGATTTATCAAACAATTATCTTCGAAACATTCCTATTAAAATAAAAAAAATAATAATAATTTTGAATCTGCACAATGCCGCAGTGGAAAAGCTAGTGCTGCTATTATGGTTAATTAATAAAAAAAGCTGTATAGAGGTAGTGTCATATTCTGATATGCTGACTTAGAAGACCCTGCAAATCCCTGTGTACCAAATGAAAAAAAAAAGTATAAAATAACAAACAAACAAGCAAATAAAATAATAAATATGAGGTAAATTAATAAATAGTAAAAAAAAAAATCATGTATAGCCAAAAATAGTTTGTAGAGAGTAACTTCACTTTTCTTATCTACCTTCTACAAATTAACTGGAAGGTTTCCTTCAATGATCTACATGTGGAAAATCTTTCCTTCTTACAGAGACCTCCTTAAAAACCTAACACTGACTTAGTGAAATGTAGCTTATCCATCACAGAGATGAAGCTGCTTCCAGGAGGACCAAGCTGCAAATGAACACTTACTCAAGTCTCAGTGCACTGAGTTCAGCATCTTTTGCTTATGATCATTGAAACATGAAACAGGCCCTTACTGAAACTAGGACTTTAGAATTTCTATTTGATACAAAAGAAAATCAGAACAAAATATATTTTGAATAGTTTTTAATCTATAGTGGTGTTTTGGCATCTTCATTTTAATTACGCTATTAATGTCAGCAAATTTTATATTTTTAAAAATTTGTTGTTAGGATTTAAAATATTTGTTTGCATTTGTTACTGTTTAATTAGAGTTTTATGATCTTCCTTTCTAAGGCACGTCTTTGGTTATCAAAGTATGTATCAAGACAATAGGAGGACATTTTCATTAGATAGGACAAGATAGGACCTTGGAGATACAGATTTATTAAGCTTTTTTAATTAAAGATCAAAGTATTGCTACTACTCTCACTTTGCCGTTCCCTTGTAAATATAATTCTCTTGGTAGAATTGTGATTGCTTTGAATAATCTTTGAGAGAATAAATAGGGGCAAGTTCCCAGCTACAGAGGATGCTTTAGACAGCTGGATATACTCAAAACTGGGACATTTTTGCATGTTAAAAATTAAAATAGCGATGCTAATAATAATGTTTGTATGGGAGAGCTAAAAATTTATATTAAGTAATTATAAAATACTGAGATAAGAAACAGTACATAGTGGAAAACCTTTTTATTTTTTGTAAAGATATTGTCATCACTAATATTAAGGTTTTGAATTTTTGAAGGCATATATTTTCCAATAATTTTTTTCTATCATTCTTCCTTTACATTCTAAGAGTGCTTCTGTGGATTGATGACTGTTGTAATGTATTTTCTACAGTTATACTATAGTCAACCTTAGGGCTTCCCTGTATTTTAAAATTGAATATTTTTGATTGTCCCAACTGTCTTTTACTGTACTCTTATAAAAGAAGAAAGGAAAATGGATTAAAAACAGTGAAGCATTTAAGAAAAAAGATCTGGATTTTCAGGTCCCGAGGAAGCTAGAGAGGCTTGAATAAATATTCAATGTTTTTTTCCCTCTCCTCCCCCCAAATTAACTCTTCAGATATGAACCTGGGGAAATGTAAATTTCTGTCATTTTGATTACACAATTAATGAATAACAGGGAATTTAGCATACTCTTTTTCATTCAGGATTATTATTTAAGGCATGCACAATGTTCAAGGAGAATCAGTATTCATTTGCAGATCATAACATTAATTTTCATTTTTTCCAAATTTTCCTCTCTTTCATAAAAGAAAAAAACCTTTTCACCTAAACACAAAGATAAGTAAATGGCAGGCACTTTGTTCATCAAAAGCAGTTCCTACTGACCTGTTTAATAAATTTTATGATCAATTCTACAGCTCTTCAAGCATTATATACCTAGGGTTTTTTTTGTTGGTTTTTTTTTTTTTTAAATCTTAACACCTTGTTAAAGTCCAAAGTTTCTCTTTATGATTTATTGTTTGACACAGTAAAGGAACTAAAATTTCATACAAGTTCTGAAAAGCCAGTGGCTGAATGAAACGCACATATAATCTTCAGCTCTGTCAAAGCCTCTCCTGAAACAAGTTCTTGTGCTCATGAAAGAGAATGTTGCTCTCCTCTCACAGAAGTATGATATCTGTATAAGATTAGGCAGATGAGTATGTCAGGTAATAATCTCTCAGGTCTGGAATATCTGACTTTT
>VXBA01001251.1:83916-101331 GCA_013399895.1 Serilophus lunatus
TTTTTCCTGAGAGCTTCCTCTACCTCAGACTTGTTATGCGATGTGGGCAAAGAACAAAAGATTCTCCAAAGAATACTTGTCTCATGGACATCAATACCAAAACCAAATTATTTCAGTGGGATTTCCCTCCTTCCATACTTTGCTTATACAAGAGTGTGTAAAGTACACCAGCTTCTGTGAGTAGCAATTTTGGAACATTTTAGGATTTTAATACCCATACTGCATGGTGGTATACACTTACTGTGGTGTAGGGTAGGGTTGCTATGAAAAGGCACCTCAACATAGTTGAAGACTGGCCTGTGGGAAACTTCACCAAGACAAAAAAAGGCACAAATACATTTCCAAACATGTTATGGAAAAACCCTGTGCTGTGGGATGTGATGGGGACCAGCTGGGTGGAATGTAACTCTCTGGGGAAAAAGACAGAGGATTGTGGTGGGCAAGTTGAATAGAAGCTAATAGTGTTGCCTAACAGCAAAAAAGGACAACAGTGAATATTTCACTAAGAGAGTATCCAGCAGATCCAGGAAATGATTCTTGCCATCTGTTTGGCACTGATGACACCACATCTGCAGCACTGTGCCTCTGCCATACTAGACAGGCAGTGACATACTGGAGAATGTCCAGTACAAATGGGGGAAGTAATTGAGAGAACTGAATTAGATCAGTCTTGAAGGGAGATCTAATTTCTGACTTCAACTCTTGCATACATAGGATTCATACAATAGATAGAGACAAACTCTTATTGAAGGTACACAATGGTAGGGGTGAGAGGCAACGTGGAATATCAGAAGGCATATTTAGATATTAGGAAAGTGCTTTTGTAGCATGAGAGCGGTCAGTCCCTTGAGGAGATTTCCCAGAGTGATTGCCAAATTTCCTGCCTTGGGAATATTCCAACTGACTTGGGCAAGGTCCTTCACAACAGATCTAAATTGGCCGTGGTCTGAATGAGGAATTGAATGAGATAACACTAAATTTTACTGTGATGCTACGGGATGTTCTATGGGATTTTTATAAAGCTCATTCTTTTGTATTCCTCTTCTACTTCCTAAGCTGTCAAAAGCTAAATTAGGAAAACTAATTTAATATTGATAAACCACACTGTGTTCATCATTGTTCACCACTAATACAACTTTCAACTTAAGGGTAAGGTGGGATAATTTTTAAGTTTATTTGGTTGAAAGGGGCCACGCAAGTTGGTGTATATACATATTAGAGGGGTTTTTTTCCTAGTCTAGCAGTTTAAGATTAGGCAAATATCAGATTGCTAATTATCTGTGGGAAAAAAAATTGTGTTTTGACTTAGGTGCTTTCTATTACTTAGGAATTAGAGTGATAGGATATGCTATCAACTGTGGTTATTAGATTTAAAAAAGCATCATAGAAACATAGAATGGTTTGGGTTGGAAGGGACATTAAAAATCACCCAGTGCTAATCCTTCTGCCATGGGCAGTAGCACCTTCCGTTGGACCAGATTGCTCAAAGCCCCATCTAGCCTGGACTGAAACACTTCCAGGGATGGGGCATCCACCACTGGACAAAATATTCCAGTGCCTCATCGCCCTCACAGCAAAGAATTTTTTCCTGATATCCAGTCTAAACCTATTCTCTTTCAGCTGGAAGCCATTCCCTCTGGTCCTAGCACTGCATGCACTTGTAAAAAGTCCCTCTCCAGTTCTCTTGTAGGCCTCTTTAAGTAATGGAAGGCAGGTATAAGGTGTCCCCACAGCCTTTTTTTCTGCAGGCTGAACAATGCCAACTCTATCACGAGCTCAAGCCCTCTGATCATGCTTGTGGTCCTTCTCCAGACTTGCTGCAGCAGGTCCATGGCTTTGCTGTCCAGGAGCTCCCAGGGTTGGATGAAGCACTTCAGATAGGGCCTCACAAGAGCAGACTAGAGAGGAAGAATCACCTCCCTTGCTCTACTAGCCATGCTTCTTTTTGTGCAGCCCAGGATATAGTCGACTTTTTGGGCTGTGAGCGCACATGCCAGATCATCTTGTCTACCAATATTCCTAAGTCTTTCTCCTCAGGGCTGTTCTCACTAAAGAATACAGTAATATTTTCACCAAGATTTTGATAAGAAATTACCATAATGCAATTGAAACTTTTAAAATTCTGGGTGTTTGCAACCATCTTTACTCAAAATAGATAACAAGTGGTTTTGTTTTTCTACTCTAGGACAACTGAAATTATCAAAACCTCAGTGTGCTATTAAAAGAAAACCCAATATAAGATGATGTCATGACATGGATCTCAATAGTTTATAAGTGTGCACTCAAAATCATTGAAGTAAACATTTATCATTTTGTGTTTTGTTCAGTTTTTCATGGTTGTTTTTAATGAACTTTAGAAGTCTCAGCTTTGTTTATATTCTGGACAAAGACATCTAGATGCACCTGTCTTAAACAATAGATAGGATATCCTCTGGAAAGTATCTGTCTCTGACATCCTCCATTATCAGGTTATTTTTTAAAAGAAAAAATGACCTTACAGATGGCTTTTGTATAATTTACATTGACTGTTAGTGCTCAGCCTAAACCTAATCCTAAACCTAAACATAATTAGCACATTAGCACAGATTGGTGCCCTAACCGTAACCCTAAACCTAAGCCTAAATCTATTGACTCCTAACCCTAAGGCCTAGCCCTAGCCCTAACCCCAAAACCTAACTCATGCCCTAAACTAAATCCTAATCCTAAATATAACCTTAACCCTAACTCAAAACCTAAGATTAGATCTAAGCTTAAGCCTAAGACTAACCCTAACCCTAACCATCACCCTAACTATAACCCCACTAATCAGATTCCTAATTCCTAACCCTAACCCTTCCTCCTACATCTCAATTTACCCGAACACTAACCCCAACCCCAACTCTAACCTTAACCTATCCCTAACCCTAACTCTAACCCCATTCCCTCTAACCCTACACCTACCCTAATCCCTAACCCTAATCCGAACCCTAACCCTAAATCTATCCCTAACATTTAGCCTTACCCTAACCCAAACCCTAGTGCCCTAACCCTGATGCTAAGCCTAAACTTAAACCTAACCCAAATGCTAACCGTAACCCTGACCTTAACCTGAGCCCTCACCCTAACTCTAGCCCCTCTAATCCTGTTCCTAGTTCCTAACCCTAACCTTTTTTAACTCTAACCCCTCTAATCCTATTCCTACTTCCTAACCCTAACCCTTAACCCTACCTCTCAACTTTACCCAAACCCAAACCCTAACCCAAATCTATTCCTAGCCCTAACCCTAACCCCAACTCATCTAACTGTACCTCTAACCCTAACCCTAACTCCTAACCCTAAACCTAAGCCTAACCCTAACCCCACCCCTCCTAACCCTAAACCCAGACCTAACCCTAACCTTAACCCCTAATCCTAGCCCTAACCTTATCTCTAACCCTAACTCTATCCCCTAATTCTAACCCTAACCCTAACCCTGCCTGACAAGTCAAATATTCCCTAAACTAAAAAAACCCTCAAAATCCATGCTGGAACCCAATAGTCAATGTTTAATCCCAAAGTTCAGGAAGAAGAGCTTGATGTTTAACTGTATCTCTAAGGCAACTGAGAATCTGCTATATCGCTATGTTTTGTTTGGGTTTTTTGGTTGGCTTTTTTTGCCAAACTGGGTGAAAAACAAGATATACTAAATGATCTGAAATAAACCCAACTAAAAGAAAAATAGTAGATATTTTTGTTTATGTTGTAAAGGTGTTGAGACTTAAATGGTCTCTTTGCCTTTTTCTGTATGAAAACTATGAAATGTGAGTAAACCAAAAGTTTACACTTAAACTTGTTTTTCTCAGATGTTAGCCAGGTACCTTCAATTATCTACAATTATTTGCTTGAGGCAGTAGATTAGTGCACAGACCTCAGGACTGGATTTGGTTAACTTTGGTTTTAGGCCTTGAAAAATATTTGACATAATAGAATATGCTGGAGAATATTGCTCCTTTTAATCCTTATGTCTTGTCGCCTAGTTCAGCCGCACATATTTTTCCTATTTGAAAATTCTTATTTTTTTTCCAAAAAGGAAAAAATGAGACAAGGTCACATTGTTTTAGGAAATTAGTTCCAGAAAGTATTTCTTGAAAAGAAATTGTTTTTAAAGTAAACAATATCCATCCCTCTGTTTTATTTTCATGTATATTTTAAGACTGCTAATATTCTTCAGTCTCATGGATATTTTTATTTCAACTAAAAAAGTTGCCCTCATTTTCCATTTGAAATCCTTTGTTAAGTGGAATTTCAAGGTAGAAACATGAAACTTATTCGCATCTCTAAACTTTCTGTCTTTTGTGAGGCATAGATTAAACCCCGTATTTTCCTACTTGTGATGAAAGCAAACTTTCATTCTAATTTTTTTAAATGTAATTCTTTATGTCATGATTTATGTTAAGTCTTTATTAGTCAGATCTAGAGAATTGCATTTTGAGTGTGTTAAGGACTAGAGATGACCAACATATGGCTTCTGAGCTCCTCTCCTCCCCTCCCCTCCCCTCCTCTCCCCTCCTCTTCCCTCCTCTTATGAACTTTATTTCAAAATGTGTTTTCCTTCTATCTCATAATTTTTATGATGAGGATATGTGTGAAATGAATTCTTGCTGATTGAAGATAAATAGAGGATTGTTGGATCTTTTTAGTAATTCTTGAGATCATGCTAGGTAGTTCTCATCAGTCAGATGGACTTGGCATGATAGTATACGACAAGTGCAGACTTGCCCTTCTAAGAGCTGAATGTTTGGACTCATGTTGTTAAGCCTGTAGAATGGCTCATTCATCACAGCATTGATGGTGATTACCCTGACAGGCAAAAGCCCTGAGTCTTCTCTTCGGTAGGTTCATCTTTCTGGAAAATATTACTCAGCAATAGTTACTTACATAACCAAAAAAATTGACTAATGCATGAGAACAGCTCACCACCACTGGTAGAATGTGTTTTTTCTTTGTGCTTCAAGCACTAAGACCATGTTTTTGAGCCAAGATTAATGATGATACAATTCCTGACCCATTCCAAAAATTCCCACTTGAAAAATTTTCCTGACTTTGGGGACATTGAAAAATTGCGTGGGTTTAAGCACATTTGTGATTGTACTGCGTTTTTTTGTAAGGCCTGTGTGAGTAGTATGGTAAGTTGATCTCCAAAGGTCGGTATCTTGCTATGGGAAATTATCCTGTACTACTTGTATGTAGGTCTCTGGATGTAGGTTTCTGCCATCCTTGCTGTTTTCCCCAGAATGCATGACTGTTTTTACTGTCCAAAAGTCAAGGGCCAAAAGTGCACCACTTCAAATTCATAGTCAGCAGCATGTGCCACTTTCTATAATGCCGTATCTAATGTTGTAGCTGCATAGAAGCATGGAAGTTTAATGGCTGAGGACTGGTGTCTCAACTGCTGTGAGTGCACAGATCTCCACTGGAACTGGTGGAGCTTTGATGATTGAATCCAGCTGACACAGTTATAAAGAATCAAGTGTTACAGATTACACATCTCTAACTAGTAATATCTATAGTATATGCTTATCCATTATGTTTGCTAATGTAATTTATAGTTCGTATTTCTCAGATGTGCAGATCTTTNGTTTTGGTTTGTTTGTTTGTTTGTTCTCCCCCCAAGAGAATGACAGGCCAGAATTAAAAGAGCAAGGGGAGGAGATTTTATTTTTGTGCCTGTGTCAGTATGTTTATGTTGAATAGCCTTTGCTCAGAGATATGTTTCACTGTAATGCTTGAGCCTCTGTTTGTGTGGTCTGAGTTCAGAGAGATGATTTGCTTCTGTTTGCCACAAGGCTAAGGACAAGCTGAAGATGTTATGGAAAATGTCACAGGAAGCAACACACTGAGACAGGGAAAGAATGCATAAATAGTGTGAGTAATTATGCTGGAAGTACAGCAATAACTCCAGCTTCATTGGAAAACAAACAAACTTGGCCAGAGAAGCCCAATGGAAGAAAATTGAAATATGTTACACTCCTGTTTATACGCAGTGTAAACTCCTGCCCCAAGGTGCAGAAGAAGGTATATTTGAAACTCAGCACAAACAGATTTATTGAAGGCATTAGGCTTGATGGCTGCATTTATACTAGGCAGAGACTGGTGCACTGTCTGCTATTAAATTATGAGAATGACCCTGGTATGCCATTTGCTTGTATTAAATTATCACTTTGCTTCCAGAAAACTGCAAGGCAAAGTCCAGGCCAGGTTGGGAGTTGCACCTTGTCTGATGCAGTTAAATCAACTCTCTGTCCAGCATTGTACTCACATTAGACAGGGGCTTGGACATGTTGAAAAGGCTGCAGAGTTGTAGGATTGTTATTTTTCTCTTGAATGAGTACTGGTCTTATAACAGAGAGGCACAGCAGTGCTGTATTGTGCAGGTAGGAAAATGGTTCATAGAAATTCTTGTTGATAGGGAGCTCTGGAGGACATCTAGTCCAACTTCCCAGTCAAAGGAGGATTGCTGCTAGCATAAAATGGTTGTCAACTGTGGCTTTGCCCCTCTTTGAAAACCTTCGAGCATGGTGAGAGTTGGAGAAGGATGAAGGCATGGTTGCTTCTGAATCGCTTGTAAAATTTATAGCAAGGTGTCCTGGCCCTATGGGGTCCCACAATGGTATGGTCATTTAGTGCTGGGACAAATTTAAGGAACTAAACCTAACCTTAACAAAATCTGGAGCAGAAAACACAGTATTTGGTGTCACTGAACTAATCACTCCAGCCAGGAAATATGACAAAATTGTTTCTACATAGGAATTAATTTGAGCTTACTCAGAATCTTCTGTTGACCTCTGTTTATTTTTGAATGTAACTATGTAAAGTAACACAACTTTCATACTTACTGCATCAAACTGATGCATGGATTAGGATGGAGCCCTGAGAGTATGCTTTAATTTCACCGCATTATGAGAACAAAAATCCTGCTATTTGAATTGCAACAGAAAGCAGTCCTCAGTGTAAACTATTGATAGAAGCCTTTCAGAGAACACAGAATTAGGATATGAATACACTCGTGTGGAGGTTTGGGAGAGGGAAGGGGGGGTGCTGGGTCCTCTGGAGAGAGGGTATTGGGGGTTCTTAGAGGGAGCAGGGAGAAAAGGGGATGTTTCGTTTTAAACTGTTTGCTGGCTCCCTGGTTCTCTAAATCCTGTTTCTTTTACCTTAACAGCTTTCCCTCACTCTTCCCCCCCACCTTGCCCTTTGGGGCTGGCTAGAGGGGAGGGGAGGGGAGTGCCCGCTCACTCAGGGAAGGCGGCGGGGGTCGCCCAGCTGTTCCCCCCACAGTTTCTCTTAGCAGGAACTCGCTGAACGTGGACAGGTGGCAGTTGCTGGCGAACGCGGCACTGCGCGGGGTCCGGCAGCTTTTCACAAGTTTTTGCGGCACTGCTGCGGAGACCTTCACCGGCCAGCTGCCGATTGCGGTGGCAGCACTGGAGACAGGACAAGAGCGGAGCGATCCTGGCTGGCCACTGGTTCGCGGTCACAGTGCTGGGGCTCGGATCGGTGCTGCTGCTGCCTGAGACGGGGTCCCGACGCTGGGGAGAGATGGTCGCTGTGCCGTTCCCTGTCCCTCCCTGGGCAGCGGCTGGCTCCCTGCCCCGCTGCCACGGCTGGTGCTGGTGGTTGGTAGCAGCTGCACCAACCCCGTGCCGCTAGGAAAGAGCCCGGCAAGGGGTCTGGCGGTCCTGACAGCCCCGGGAACGGCCCCCTGCGCAGCAGTGTGGGCACGATGGCTGCTCTGGGCAGCTTCTGTGGTCCCGTCGGCCTCGGGGACCCCTTTTGGGGGGTTCCTGCAGATGGCGAGTGCCTTGGGGAGGCAGCAGCCAGCCTGCGGCTGGTAAAAAAACATGGTGCCAGCAAGCGGCAGAATCCTGGTTTTTGACGGGAACTGCCATTTTGCTGGAGATGAAGATCTCCGAAAGAGGGTTGGAGCCCGGATCGCTGGCCAGTCCGAAGAGGCGAAGCCAGGAAGAAGATGGCGAGATTCACGCGGGACTTAGAGGGCTTAAAAGCCTGAAAAAATGAAAGCTCTCTCTCTTCGGCTTCCTGCGGGTTGGAAAGTAGCAGCACGGCCCCTCTTCTCCTGACTTCCAGGCCCCGCGGCTTGACTCCGCCCACCTCCATCAGCACCAGAGCCAAGCCAGCACATCTGCAAGTGGAAAGCTTTCCTCAAGCAGCTTCCCTGGGTCTGGGGGGGTGCTTTTTGCTGTGTTGTGTTTTGCAGAGACTCCAAGGGCTGGGGGCAATTATCATCAGAAGGAGGCAGAAAGAGAGAGAGGAGAGGAGCGGCTTTCCCTTCCCCCTGCTTCTTTTTGGCCAGCCTGCCTGGCCTTTGAAAAGCAGTTCCCTTATTCCCTTTTTTCCCTTTTCTTTTTTTTGCGTGGTTTTTTGTCAGGTGTAATTATGTGTTAAGTCTGGGGTTCCCTTAAACTGTTGTCTGTTCTTCGGTTGAGCCCCAGACAAACTGTTTCCCTGTTGTTTAAATTCTGTTCAGTCTCCTCGTCACTGTTGAGCGTGCCCCTTAGTGAAAATAGTGGTCCTAAACCACCACAACTTGACATCCCCCAGCTCTGTGCAGTCCCACAGTGAAGTGAGACCTCAACTTAGCAATGTCTTAGACACAGACAAGTTACTTTAAATTTTGACATTAGCCTCAGCTCTGAGAACAGGAAAAGATACTGTGTTTTCCTTTCTCTTTACATCTGTGGCGAAGATGCATTTCTTTTGAAATGAGGTGATCAATTTTATTTCCTCCCCCTGATGCATCTTCACATAAGCATACTAGTGCAATGTATTCATGTCGGGCATTAATGGAATATTTGTGATTTTTGGGTCTCTAATCATGTGGATATTTTAAGACCGAAACAAGAAAGTAGCAAAATGGGAACTAACAGAGAGTGGCTGTTGCAATGACCAGATGAAGAAAGAGATGGGAAACTAAAGGAACTTGGATTGTTTAGTCTGGGAAATGTATGGAAAAATAATGTGATTATTGGTGTAAACGTATCAGTAAAGTAACCAATAGAAAGTGAAAAATTCAAGCAAGAGATTTGGTATGAGGAAAAATGGTTGCAAACTAAACACAGAATTATAGGCTGGGAACAGAATGGTGATATTTTTCATTTCCTAAGCAGGGCACTAGAGGCAAGAAATTAAATAGCTATGAATGATGTGCAAATGACAATAGTTGTGATATAAAGCCATATAGAGATAGGGAGATATGCCAAACAGGAAGAAGAAATGCTGCCTATGAAGAGGCAGTGTACATAAGGAGGTTTTGAACTTTTTTCCATTTTTACTTGATTTAGGAATTAAGAAAGGAAATCCACTCAGAAAGTCCCCACTGTGTAGTAAAATTGTCTGCACACCTCCCTGTTCTCAGATGGATAGTTGCAGCTAACATAAACATGAATGATTGCTTCAGTGGATGTTCTGAAAAAAAGAAAATGTTTGTAGTTTTTTTTGGACTTCAGGTGCTGAAGCTTTACCTATAGCTGAACTTGCAAACCTGAATCTCTCAAGAAAATTTCCTTTAAAAAGTCTCACTGGTCCTTACTGGACAACTGATTTGCTTGTTAATTTGTATATAATAAATTTTTAATATATAATGAATATAACCTTGATAAATTAATTGTGTGCTCAGGCATATGTATCAACTTCAGGAAATATCTCAAACTCATCTTATGTTCAGTGCTGGAACTTATTTGGAAATGGGCTTGGAAACAAGCATAAGATAAGATATTTTGACTTCGTATACAGGCCTAAGATTAAAACATATGTTCAATGATAAAAGGCAGTGATCTTATTTTAAAATATCTTTAAATTAGGGAAATTTGTCTCTTTAAATCTAGTCTTAACTACCTCAGTTCTAACTTCCCAACAGTCTTGTTTCTGACCCTAATTAATTTATCTGGCCTAAAGTATCTTTTTGAGAGTATCTAGGAAATCTTTTCACTGCAATGGGAATTCTATAGGTACTGAATCACTGCTGTAAGTTTTTTTTAAATTATTCTGCATCCGTAGATGCATAGACCTAGAATAGAATAACAAAGAAAGTGTCAAAGTGACCGAGTAGGGAGAGAGTAAAAAAGTGTAAATGCAGAGGTGATGTCTACACATCTTAATAAAAATGACAGCCATATTGAGGGCATCTTTGGTTAGCAGATCGAAGCACAAGAGTCTTAAGCTACAAAGCAAAAAAAAAAACAAAACTCAAAGAGCCTTAATAAGGACAACAGTTATTGATTTTGTCAGACAACAAAAAAAAAATCCAGAAAAATCCAGAAAAATATGTCAGTAAAAATGTTACATTAAAAAAATCACGAAATATAATTACAAAATAAATTGTTACAAGATGGATTCCAAGGAGATAGAGGCACAAGGTAAGATAGATAGATAAGAGGAAGAAGGCAGTAGAGGAGTAAATATGGCTCAGCTAATTTATTACCTCACTTCGGAGCTGTTATTTCACTAGAAGAAGTCAGACGAAGTGAAACTGTCTCAATATATAAAAGAATTGCACCAGTTACAATGAGTGCTTTATTCAAACTATTTACCATGAAAATCGGCATAAACATGCATCCAACTTTAAGTAGGGAATGATGTTAACAAACAGTCCTTCTATGTGTTTTCCATATACAATGCAAAGCCTTCTTTTGATTAGCAGAATTATAGTCTGAGCATTTGCCACCGGGAGTAACTGTCAAACATAATGAGTGAATGAGTAAAATTCTGTGATTTTTCAAAATTTTTTTAAATATCTAGTACAATATAATGAAATATATTATCTACAACACATAAGTACCTCAAAAGCTAGCTTTTCTGTATGTCTTATAATTTTAAACTGATATGAATTTTTCTTGTAAGTTTTTTAAGTATTTTTCTTGACATCTTTGAATCTATGCTGGATGCTTTCTGGAACCAAGTTATAGGTAAGTAAATTCATTAATTGATTAGGCTGAATACAAAGATAATATTGTGAAATTACTTGACCTATGACCTTTCACAGGAATATAAAATAAAAGAATGTTGATCCCATTTAGTCATAAAGATGTAGGAGCAGAAGATTTTTTAAATACTCAATCGACTATTCTATTGAAATCTGATTGTGTTAAACATTACTGCTTAAAACCAAAAAAATGATTCTTCCCCTGCAGCATTCTAATCCAGATTAAAAACCATAATCCTGCACTCATGTAAGATTAAAGAAAGTAGAATTTCTTCTCAATGGACTCTTCTAGTCAGCTGTTTTTTGAATTTGTCACTGCAAAAAACAACCTTATATTTTCGATTTTGAAATAATATTTTTATGATGATTCAGGAAGACTTTTATTTAAGAGTTTCTAGAATGGTAATCTTTGAGTTTTTGATCAGGTATAGTTGTAGTTTTCCAATCAGAAAATATTTCTGTAGGTCTTGAAGTGACCATGTTCAGACAGCCTGAATTTCAACAAAACTCTGATTTCTAGTGCTTTCTTGTATTTGGCTCCAGATTTCAAAAGATGTCTAGTGATTTGGAAATGTTAACCCCAGGACATTCTAAATGCTGGAAATAAGAATTGACCTTGAATGGTAGGAGACTGGATGTGTGAGGCTTATGTGTTGCACCAGGATCTCCTTGGATAACTCAATATTATAAAGATTTAAATACCGAAACATCTCTGAGCAGCCTTCAGAGCTGATTTCTCTTTCTTTTGTTTGACAATAGCATTTCAGATAATTAATGAAACTTGGAGCAACATTTTCAGCTTAGAAACTCTCCACTACTGTTACAATGGGGTTTGTTCTTTCATGTTTCACTTTAAAATTCTATTAATAACACAAAACCATGAAAAAATTCAGCCATTATCTTTCACTTACTATGAAAGTATAAACAAGCAGATATTGTCTGACAGTTTCTCTCTGCTCTACAAGACAGGCCAAATGAATATAAAAGATAATGATGATGACGGAGTTTATCTTGCATGCTATCAAACTATTCAAACAGTAAAGGTTTAAGAGGGCAGTGCAAAATCAACATTGAATCTGAAGATCATGCCATCTTGTTAGCATAGTTTATTGGAAAAGTGGACTAAAAGAGAATTAATGGTCCTATCTGGTAAATAATGATTTTATATAATGAGATATATAAATAAAAATGTTGATGTTCACCAGTAGTAACACCACAATGTGAAAACTTCGTATTTTGAATAGCAATATGAGAAACATATATTTAATGTAATAAAATTGCTCTGTAGTATTGAATATATATGAACTTAATAATCAAGGAGGTCAAAAAAGTACTTTCTTGAGAATTGTTAATATTTGGTAGTAAACAATAACAAAAATTATTGTGTCACTCTAAAAATATGATAATGCACCTTTATTTTTAGTACTACAGATCTATGGGTTTTACCTCATTTTTTGAAGAGTATTTTATGCCTTACAATTATTTTACTGGGAAATGAAAAAATGGAGAATAAACTGAACTGTGTAAAAAAATTTACTGTAGATAAGATCAACAGGGAACATCTCACAGCATAAAACCTAGGGTTACCAAATTATACAGATATTGAACTTAAGAAGCAAAGGTACAGCAGGTGGGCAAAATTACATTCAAATATTCAATTACATTTTAAAAATTATTACTTACATTTAAATAGGAAGAATTATTTTATTTTTTTTGTAAGTCAAAGACAGACATAAGGAATCAGAGAAGTCTGTGTCATCTGTTGCTTATTTTTCTCCACTGACTTGAAAGTAAGCCTATGTATATGTCTGAAATTAAAAAGGTGATTCTTGATACCATAACATCTGCCTTTGAAGCTCTCTGATCTGCGATTTCATAGACAAGTGTATTGGAAAAGAAAAACTCTGTATCTGCCCAGCTCTTGTGTTGTTTCTCCAAGCTCCTACTACAGGCCACTCCCAGAGACAGAATATCGAGCTACCCACACTTTCTGTTGGCATTACCCAGAGTGTCATTTTTTTCTGTTCTTCAGGTTACAGGGAACAGAAGATCACATCTGTGACTGGGTCTTTTCTTGCTAGAAGTTGTGAAAATTTTGACACTATGTTTTTTTTCACAGTTTCTCAGGTTGCATATTGAATGCTTTTTGAGAGAGACACTGTGGTTACTAATTATTTATGCTTGAACAATGTGCTAGTTATTTTGCTGGTGCCCGACTGGCAATTCTTCAGAGCAAGGCCACTCCTCTGGCACTGTTGATTCTACGGCACTGCCCAAACCAAAGCTGAGAATTTTTCCTGACATATCCAGAGTATCTTGCTTTCCCTCTGCAGTTCAGCTGTAGTTGAGAATTCAACAGCATTTACTTTGAAAATCTAAAGAAGGAATATATGAAAAAATATGCTCAATATCAGAAAATTATAAGTATAGTAGCTTTCATAACTGTATTGATCTTGATTGGCATAATTTTCTTGGATTTTCTTGAAATGGATTGTCCACAAAAATTGAGATATATTTTCAGGTTCTTGACCATATAGAGTATACACAGTAGGGAGAAATTTTTATTCACTGTGGAACAGCAAAGGACAATACAAATCAATATTGCAGTAGTGACCATCGGTGTTGCCTGTAATTGAAAACTGTGTTTATCTATTTCTCCATATTTTCATTGGTTTTATTTAGGTTTAACTGTGTCTGTCTAGTTTAAACTATCTTTTGGATGTCCTTAAGTGTAGACTTTATTGCATCAATTACAGAATACTTGGAAGTTTTAAAAGTATTCTGTTAGGACAGACATCAATGGCAGTTGTATTCAAAATCAAAATCTGTAATCCCTAAATTCTTGAGAATGCAAGTCCTCTTTATTCAGCTTTACATTTGTTTTGGGTGCATTTCCTTACAATTCCTCTGTAGAGTTGAAATGATCTATTTCTTTGTTGGATTTTATATTGCCATTGGCATGGGTTGTGCAAAATAAAATTTTATGATTTTAGAGAGATGCACTTAATAGAAACTGACCATGTTGTAACCTATCAAAATCAAAATTTGTTCAATAATAGCATCCAAACCTTTAGATTAATCAGATAAAACAGATTTTGCTCTCATATGGAATAACACAAAATAATCAGAAACAAAAGAAGAATGCCTGTGAGAATTATGTGCAATGCTCTTTGTCCTCTGAATTTTTGGGTTTGCTGTCTTAACAAGATTTAGGACTTAGTACAACAATTGAAGCATGAATTTTTTGTATATAAGGTGATATCTTTTCCTGCCCTGGTGAAAAATTTCTTTCTAGATTTGGAGGTATTTGTCTGTTTATTTCAATTAGTCAAATTAATGGAAATCAACTGAAAACACAGACCGCAACTCTGTTCATATAATCTAAAATTGTTATACAAAGAGGTTTTGTTTAAATACCTATGCTTTCACCAATATAAACTTTTCTGAAGTATTAAGACATACTGTTTATCTGCAGGGATTTTTGATTTCAGGTCAATAATTTCAAATGATGGTATACAGTCCACTGAACACAAAACCCAGTGCAGTGATCTGTGATGTCTGTTAGAATCATTAGACCTCACCTAATTCATTGTAACAGCTCCTTTACTGTGGAGAGGTAAAACTGGTGTATAACAGTAAAAAACCGATTCTGTACCTGGAAGAACAATGGAGAAAGACATGCTGAGTGCTATTGAAAGACTTTTAAAGAACAGTGTAATCACCAGGCAGATTCAATGTGAGTTCAGAAAGGGAAAGTCACGTTTAACTACTTTGACCCTTCTACAATATGGTCACTTCTGTGGTGGGAGCTGAGTGTAGTTTTTCTGGGTTTTAATAAGACTTTTAGTACTATTTCTCACATCATCCTTTGGGACAAGTTGTCCAGCTGTGAGATGAGCAGGTAAAGGGTGTTTGGGATATCAAGGAAATTTCTTCATGGAAGAGGTTTTAAACATTGGAAAGGGCTGCCCAGGGAGATAGTGGAGTCACCATCCCTGCAGAAGTTCAAGACATGGCACATAGTGCAATGGTCTAGTTGACAAGGTGGTGATCAATCAAATGTTGACTCAGTCTCAGAGGTCTTTTCCAACTTAATATTTTTGTGATTCTATGAAGACCTTGCTGAAGGACAGCGCTCAAGGGTTCTAGTGAATGTTGCTACGTCTGGCTGGTCTGGCTGGTGACATTATGACAATCCTAAGGCCTCAATTCTAGAGTCTGTTCTATTAAAAATATTTATAAATGATCTGATTATTCTAAACTGGGAGGTTCTGCTAGCTCTCTTGGGGGTCAAGAGGTCTTGTACAGAGATCTGAGATCGTTGAAGAACTGGGCAATCATCAATGGCATAGAACTGAAGAAGGCCAAATGCTAAATTTTGTACCTGCGTCAGATTAACACAAAGTACAAATCTAAACTGGGAGAGAAGTGGCTGGAGACCAGCCATGCAGAAAGGAGTCAGGGGGTGCTGGTTGACAGGAGGATCAGGAGTCAGTGTGCACTGCAACCAAGAGAGCAAGCCATGACTTGGGATGCATTAAACACACCTGATCAGCTGGAGAAAAGATGTGATCATCCTGGTCTATTTAGCATTGGTATGGCCTCACTTTTTGCACTGTATTTGGTGCTGGACCGCACTATTTAAAAGGGACATAAAGGTACTTGAACGTATCTGAGAAAGGTAACAAAGCTGTTGAAGAGGATGGAAGGCATGCCCTATGAGGAGTGGCTGAGAATACTGGGCTTATTTAGTGTGGAGAAAAGGAGCCTGAGGGGTGAACTCACTTCTCTCTAGAGCTTCCTGAGGAAGGGAAGGGGAGAGACAGGTGTGAATCTTTTCTCCCTGGGACTCAGTGCCTTGATGCATGGGAATGGCTCAAATGTGCCCATCAGGCGAGGATTAGACTTGACATGAGGAATCTGTTCTTTACCAAGAGGGTGATCATGGAACAGGTTTCCTGGAGAGGTGATCAATATCCCTTGCCTGTCAGTGTTTAAGAGACATTTGGTTAACACCCTTAAGCCATGTTTTAACTTCAACCCTGAAGTGGGCAGGCAGTGCCACTCAAAGGTCCTTGTAGGTACCTTTCAAATAAATTCTTCAAAGATTCCTGCTCTATCTTGAAAATATGAAATAAATATATATAAATAAGTATATTTTCTTAATGAATAATAAACTGTGATTAATAAAATTACATGTGTGCTGCACTGTTTAAGTGCCAAGAGAAGCAGATAGATGGCCTGCTGTAAGCAGTACTGCATAAACAAATAACTAGCAACTAGCAGGAACACCGAGAATTTTGATTTAGGGTCTCAAGCATGCAATATTTGTGAAGTACTTCATGGTTATTTTTTAAACTAAAGATTTTAATGTACAATAAACTTGAACCATGTTGAAGGTAGTGAAAGTGAAGCCCTTCTTCCTAGTGGCAAACTATATGTATTTTCTTTGTTTTTACATTATACTTTGTGGTTGCAGGGCCAAAAGTCCCAGGGATGACTCTTTCACTGCAAAAAAATCAGCAGCTAAATATAACTCTTATTAAGTCTGTTTTTAATGGTTGTTTGATTTTTTTTTTTTTACGTACTATTTCATTTTTTTACTAAGTTGCTGAAAAATCTTGTAAGGCAAGTGTGGTGGTTTAAGCACCACAATATTAACTAGGGGGCACTCTTAATAATGATGAGAAGAATGACAGAATGTGACAACAGAGAAAACACTTTATTTGTCTGGAGCTCGACTAAAGAAAAACAAAAGTTTAAGGGAACTCCAGACTTAACACAGAATTAAACCCAACAGAAACCATGAAAAGGAAAACTAAGGGAAAAAAAAAAAAGGAATAAAGGAACTGTTTTCAAAGGCCAGCCAAGCTGGCCAAAGAGAAGCAGTAAGAAGGGAAAGCCACTTCCTTCTTCTCTCTCTCAGGTGGTAGCCAACTCCCAGCCCTTGGAGTCTCTGCAAAACACAACACAGTGAAAGGTTCTCCCCCCAACCCAGGATGTTATCTGGGGAAGCTTTCAACCTGCAGCTGTGCTGGTGTGGCTCCGATGCCGGCTGGGCGGAGTCAAGCCACGAGGCCTGGGAGTAGGAGAAGGGGAGCCGTGCTGCTGCTCTCCAGCTTTGCAGGAAGCCAAAGAGAGTGAACTTCCGTTTCTTTGGGCTTTTAAGCTCTCCATGTCCCACGTGAATCTTGTGGTCCTCTTCCCAGTTTCTCTGCTTCGGATTGGCCAGTGGTCTGGGCTCCACCCCCCCCTTCGAGGTTCTTGGCTCCAACAAAATGGCGGTTCCCGCCAAAATCTGTGAGCCAACAGCCTCCTGGCACCATCTTTTGACAGCCGCGGGATAGCTGCCACCTCCCAGAGCATCCGCCAACCACAGAAACCCACAAAAGGGGTGTCTGGGGCTGACTGGGGCCACAGGAGCTGCCCGGGCAGCGACCGTGCCCCTCCTGCTG
>VXBA01001251.1:109571-166096 GCA_013399895.1 Serilophus lunatus
CAGGCTCTACTTCCTTCCATACATTAGGAGGAGCGCAGCAGGAGGGAATAGAGGTTATGGTCACTTAATTGGAGGTTGTTTCTGCTGCTCCTCGGGGAGAGGGGTCCTTCCTCCACTCCAGCATGGGGTCCTTTCCATGGGAGACAATTCTCCAACGTGAGTCCTTCCCACAGGCTACAATTTTTCATGAATTGCTCCAGAATGCATCCCTTTCCACAGGGTGCAATCGTTCAGGAGCAGCCTGTTAGAGCATGGGTTCCCCACAGGGCCATAAGTCCTACCAGGAAATCCTGCTNAGGACAGGGAGAGATCACTCACTGATTACCATTTTGGGCAAAACAGACCACTTAGGGGAATTAACTGAGTTTATTGCTAATCAAAATTGCAGCAGAATAATGAGAAGCAAAATAAATCTTNCAGGGGTCCACAGGTCCCTGCCAAGAGCCTGCTTCAGCATGGGCATCCCACAGGTTCACAGCCTTCTTGTGGGCAACTCCAGCTTGGTCTCCCCTGTGGGCTACAGGTAAGTCTTTGCATACTTGTTGACTTCCATGGACTGCAGGGAGACAACTGTTCCACCATGGTCTTCACAATGAGCTGCAGAGTAACCTCAGCTTTGGCACCTGGAGCACCTCCTCCCCCTCCTTCTCCACTGACCTTGGGATGTACATAGTCGTTCCTCCACATATTCTCATTCCTCTCTTCCCTGAGCACAATTATACCTGCATAGTAGCTTTTTCACCTTTCTTAAATATATTATCATGGAGGCATTACTACTGTTTCCAGTTGGCTTGGCCTTGGCCAGAAGCAGATCTGTCTTGGAGCCAGCTGGCACTGGCTGTATTGGACACAGGGGAAGCTTCTGACAGTTGTCAATGCAAACAAATGTAAAGAACTGCTGGCAGCTGCTAAATTCTATCAAAGCATTATTGTTTCTGAACACGTAAAACTTTTGGTTTGTATAAATGGAAGAAAATGGCAGTACTAATGCATTCAGCTGAAGTCAGTGCACCATGAGAAGAAATAAAATCCAAGGTTTCTTGCAAGAATATTGGGTCTAGAATACAATTCATTTGACATGGTCAGAGTGCCCTTGAGCTTTCAGTAAAATGGAGGGATTAAATTATCATGGGCAATAAAGAACTGAGCTTTCTCATGGCATGGAAAGAGAAGAGATTTAAATAAAGCAATGGTATTCTTGTTTTCTTCTTTCCTTCTAAAGATCTGTTAATTACAACCAAGCCTGAAGTTGAACTAGAGAGTCTGCACTGAATTTGTGCTGTGCTGTCCTGAAGGAGATATAGAAAATTTCCCTTTTTACTGTCATTAATATTAACCACATATGATAAAATGTCAGAGTTTAAGCATTGGGAAGTGGCTTGGAAAGAGAAACTCCAGATTTGGCGAATTCAAGTGTTACGGTCTCTGGTTTTGGAACTCACTTTTATGCCAGAAGTGGCTACAAAGAGCAGAAGAGCAGTGGAAAGAAGTATGTCATTCCAGTTGGATACTTATGTTTTAAATAGCTGGAAGAAAACCACAAACAGCCAAATGTGAATAAAAAGATCTGTCTGTGGTGTGCTGTAGGAGACCCTTGGTCATGGTCTCCTTCTTTTCCCCTTGTAAAGATAGCTTCATTGCACCAGAGCCTTGTCAACAGCAAGAGCATCTCGACCTTCACCAGAGCTACCTCTGATCATTCAAAGCCCTGATGTAGGTGCTGGTTATTGTCACCCTTAAGTGGCTCAAGTTGATACTTTTAATCCTTGCTTTTTCTTCAGATCTTTGCTTTTTCTTCAGGTGAAGAAGTGATGACAGATACCTACCAGAGTACTGCTTTGAGGCACTAGGAATAGGAGCAGAGTGAGACATTTTGAGGATATTTTTCATTGCCGTACTACACTGAGTTTGTACCATCCCTCATAGAGATTGAGGGTGGGGCCTGGGAACTTTAGTTAAGCTGAATGGGAAAAAAACTTTATACAAAAATTAGCAGCAGAATATATGGTAACAGCTTAGGTGCTTATGAATATTGCCTCAAGAAACCACCTGAAACATGACTAAATCAGACACTAAAACTTACAAGTTATAAACTCCAGCTATTTTTTTTTTTTGTCCAGAGACAAAAGAAGTATTTTATCCAATTATTTTAAAGACAAATAAAGGGAAAAGTGATTTACTTCTACTGGCATTACATCACACAGAGTTGAATTTAGAAGAGGTCTAATTTCTGTGCGTCAAGCCTTGTAGCTATGTACGTAATTACACTCATCATTGGAACAATCTGAATTAGTAACCATTCTTTCTGATTCACCTATGGAAATGGATATAAATATTATAACTGCATAAGATTTTTTTCTTCAAAAAATAAAAGGAGACACTACATCTGAATGTAAGTGTGCACAGGATTGGTACAATACAATGGAACTGATTTAACCAGATTAATGTCCAGACACCAGCAAAATACTGAGACTGATATCAAATAACATTACATTTCTGGATCAAATAAGTATAAAGAATATATGAATAGTTCTCCTCTATTTTAGAATGTACATTTATAATACTTCACAATTTTTGAAAAGCCTGAAGTGTTGAATTCAAGTAAGAAAACCTCCATGCTTTTCTAACTTGCAATAAATGGAAAATGTTAAAGATTGTTTTCTTAAAAGTCAGGATAAGATCACGGCAGTGATGATTTCCAGAGTTCTGGAGATTTTGCTAGTCATATACAATGAATGGACATTCAGATTTTTGATGAGTAGAAAGGATCTGTTGTGATTAGATAGCTGTGTAACATTAAAGGGAAAATTAGAAAAGAAGTAAAATCTCTTTTGCTTTGCATGTGATTTACCAAGGCACTAAGGAGACTTAGAATTTGAAAGATTTTTGTACTTGCAAACAAAAGTGATCTTATTCTTGGCTTTAATTTTAATACTTACAATTGCACTGTCAAAGGAGTTTAGATTTATCTCTTTGATATGCCTACAAAAACCCCTATCTACCTAACTCTTGCTGATGATGTGTCACTGGACTAAAGAAAATGTTCTTTTCCTTGTATACAGTTATGGGACACTTCTCCTAAAGGAAAGCTAATAAACCGAATTGTAACATGAAATGTGAGACAGTTGATGGACTCAGAGCAAACAGTTTCTTAGATTACAGTGGCTAAAATATTGAGTATCTGAGTTGAAAGAGTGGAGCTGCAATGATTATTCGCTGGCATGGGATCTGTTCTTGAGACACATCTCAGCTTATTGGAGACACACTTAACCATAATTTACACTACTCTTAATTTTGGTTATTTCAAGTTATATTTGAAACAATAAGAAACCTCATCTGCATGCATGAGACCAGAAATGAAAAGAAAAAAAAATTCCTAAAGAGGACAGTTTATTCCACAATATAATTCCTACCAAAAACCCCATGGCGGATATAGAATATATTGCACTCAACCAATGCATAAATATTTCCTATGCTGAAAAGAAATTAACTGGTTCTTTTTTAATGCAAACAAAACATGAAAAATCTTCAAGCTTTTGATTTTCTTTTCCCTCCAACTTCCCAAGATCTGTTCCATCTCTTTCATTTTGATTTATTAGTATGTGTAGAAGACCTCCAGCTGAAAGATATCTATAGTTTTACAATATATAAACCTGCAGAGTCTTCCCATCTTTGGAGAAATGTTTATGCTAGCTTAGGATAAAATGATCACTTGTTTCTTAACAAATACTTAAAGGGGAGATTTCCAAATACAAACCCCAATGTGACTACTTATTTTTTGTAAGTAGATGAAAGAAAACTGCCTCTGAAAGAATTGTCTTTCTTTTCCCCGTCATCTCCCTCATCCTGTGTTTGCAATGAGCTCCCAGCTCCCTTTGCAACATGGCAAACCTACACTACTTACATTAACCACTCCTACTAAAAGCTGTACTTACATCACACCAGTGAGCTGAAAGCTCAAAAGAGGGCATTAATGATGCAACTTAATGAGCTGCTGATTCAAGACCCTCTGGTCAAAAATATGCTAAAAAAATTAGTTCCAGCAAGTTACTAGTGATAGCAGTTTCAGTGATGGATCATTTTGCTCAAAAAATATGTCACTATGTCTTGTATAACATGCTAATTAATCTAACTTCTGAAATAGCAAATGAATTTTCTCTTTATGCATTTTCAAACTCCTGACAAAGGGTGCTGTTCATTGACAAAGTGACATTTTTCGATAATGTCAAAGAAAGAAATATTATTTTCAATAGCAATGTGTTTTTTTTAACACATCAATTTAATATCTGACTCTAGTCAGCTATTCTGGAGCAATATATGCCATCTGTAAAGACGTAACAGCTATTTTACATATATTAATAAGAATATATTGATTTTTGTTTGCTGCTCAGACTTGCATTAGGGATTTTTTGATGGCTTCCATTCTAGACCCATTAAGAAAAAAAAAGAAAGAAATCCCTATCAATTTTCACTGTATGAGAACCACAAAAAATTTTATGTTATTAAAAAGAAGAGAATATAATTATGCATCTATGAATCTACACAGCTACAGTAACACAGAAACACAACATTTCCCTCTTTTTTCTATTCCAAATTAATGTCTGGATGTGTGACCTTCTGTAATAGTTCCTGTTCCCTCCAAATGACAGGATCATCATCCTCAAAAAGGAGGAACTTTCCTGGTAACTTTCCCCCGGACCTGTAACTTCAGTGCCAAAATGCCAGGTTGGCCTGTAGTGCCTGCTTAAGAACGAAATTTAAAGTCAAATTTTTGTTTTGTCAGGCCATTGTTTGGAAATTATAATAGAGCTGAAATTATCCTTTATGAAATTGTAATTTTCTGTAATCTTGCTCCATATTATAGTTGGACTGGGAATGATGCCTTAAGGGGTATGCTATATATTTTCGGGGATTCACTTTAGTTAGGTAGCTTGAAAACTAAGGGCCCACAGAAGTCTAAGTTCAGATGTTAGCATTCTTCTGTATGGAGAAAAGAGTTACAGGACAAAACATAGGCCTAGGCCTCCTGGACCTACTCAGTAAAGGGGGGACAAGTCCTGGGTCGGCATAGGTATTAAGGGACGCTCTTGTTGGGCATGTAAGGGACATAAGAGTTAGATGGACTTTGGTTGGATGATATGATGGGTGGTAGCTAAGAAGGTTATAAATATTGAGAGATTGTTATTCTTTTCCTCTTTGGAACATGGGACTTTCACACGTAAAGCCATTCTTCCCTTCATTCCTATTAAACTGCATATTGTTTCAATTTTCCTTATCTCAATTTTAGGCAACAAGATAATCTTACTGAAAGAAAGGGAGAAGACATATATATTCCTTAATATGAACGGCTCAGGAATTGTTTTCTTTATACACTGTCTTCTATAATGTTGTACTTTGGCTTTAAAAAACAAACAGCTCCTTACCCTGAAGATATTTTCCGTACTAAAGTAGATGAATGCTAGTAGAATGAACTTACACTTTTTAGAATTGTGAAGACCAGGGATCTTCCTGTAGAGAATCCACAAAATTTGAAATCATTCAGTTTAGGCTTCAGAAAAATCTCAGAAATGCCTATCTGTCAATTTATGTGTAAATTTGACACTTCTTGAAATGTTGGTTATTGTTTTGTAGTAGGTATTCGCACATTCTTATAGCAGGGAAGATACACTGAGTATTTCTCAAGAGGCGTTGATAACATTTTCTTCCCGTTCATGTATTGTTTTGAGTAGAATGTTGTAGAGGATTTCTTGACAGCAAATGACCATGTCATTGATGTGAGCAATCCAGCATTTGATTATGGTTGATTGTGCTCAAAGTTAGAAGGTTGTTGAAGGTTATAAGAACAAGTAGAAACAGGTTAAGAAGAGGAACCTCTGCCAGTATAGTAACAACTAACAGACATGAGGGCGGATCTAAGGAGGAGCTGCAACTACATGACCAATAAACTTCCAGTTAAGTTGTATGAACAATTGTTGATAATCAATAAATTACCTCACTTGAACACGTGATATGATGGTCAGAGTATAAAATCTGCTTGTTACTTAAAATAAACGAACTTTTGCCGATCACATTGCTCTCCGCGCAATTGTTCCAAAAGATCTCCCGCAGAATGTGGATTACATTATTGCAGTTACTCAGTAATTAAACTATCATTTGGACATGCATTTCCTAAGCAACAATGTCTTCCTGCATGGACTGTAGGCTAGTTCAGATAATATAACTTGAACCTTTTTTATAATTACTTAACTTGTAAAGTCAAGCTTTTTTTGTTAGTAGTGTTTTTCTGAATGTGATATATATTTTGTGTGTAAAGGAGGGTGAGAACTAGTTTATTATATATTTGATGCAAGAATTATGTGTATCACAGGCATTATTATACTTTGCTTATTATGTATTAATAAAATTTTCCTTTTATCTTGACAAAATTAAAATGGTTTAGCGTTAGATGATATTTAAAGCATCACCTAATCTGTAGACAAAGCACACTAACACTACTGTCATCTGGAGATCCCATTCTCTTGCATCTTATGTAGACTCTTTGGAATACAGTGTATCTTCTCATTCTTCAGTTGGGAGACTGGACTTTTAATTGCTGGATTCTGTTTTTGCTGCTGTCCTTCAGAGTTGGCAATAATTGTGAAATTAATTTTAATTATAAAAATTAATTGTTTTTAATAACATTTTATTACCAATTACCTTATGTGTCAGTTATTTTAATAAATTTTACTTGAGGCATAATTAATATTTTATTTTTTTAATACTTAAAATCTTTGATAATTCAGAAGAATTTAGAAAATCCTAGTCCATAGTAGTACTATTGAAGTATTCTATTGTTATCCACAGCTATATAAAATAACATCTGACTTGTAAGAAACATAAGTCAGGTGAAGTGTGGGGAGGGGCACTTTTTGCATCTGTGATCATGCATTACATGGAGAAGCAAAATAAAAGGTTGCTGCATTTCCAAGCTGTAAACATCAGGTGATATGCTTGTTGAAACCTCCTAATAATTTTTTTACGATCTTTGATTTTCTTGGGACTTGAGTATACTTCAGCCTTCCAAAGCTTAACCTAAATGCAGTTAATCTGTTTTATTACTTTTTCTCCATACTTCAAAAGAAATGGGCTGTAATTTGTGACTTTTATATTCTTTCATCTTTCAGTAGAAATTCATATATCTAATGTCTCGGTGTTTATATTCTTGCTGTTGGCAAGAAAGCTTGGTACACTTCAATGTCTCTTTAATATAAACTTTGAATTTAAAATATAAGCATCTGGATTAGCTAAATCAAAAATATGCAGCAGAGAGTTTGGGGGGCTTGTGTTGGGTTTTTTTCATACATGAAGTGACATTTGACCAGAACACTGCATTTGATCTGGATTTCCTAAACGTGTTTAAAGAAAAAAAAAAAAAGAAAAATCCCATCTCAGTTTTACATTTAATATACAACTTAAAGAGAAGATTGCACATTGTATTTACCTGTTTTAGAGTGTCATATAACATCTGTTTGCACAGTAGGCAATAATTTGCATATATCAATACTGTAGTTACCTTTCCCATATACCCAACTTAATTTATAGTTCTGTAGCTTAATTCATTCATCTCCTCAGTCCAATCTCCTTAATTTTGATAATGAAATGTTCACACAAATAGTTTTCTTCAGATTTAATAATTCAGTGAAGGATCTCTTCATACGGATTTATACTAAAAATTCATAATCTCAACCATGATTCTTACCACTAAAATGCTACAGTTAAGGTCTTCCACTATGTCATTAGGTATTTTAAACTGGAAAGTCTAGATTTGGTCTTCCCCTCCCCCCCAAAAAATTGTAAAGCATGAGTAAATCCACTTCAGCCTTTTCTAACTAAAGTAATGTGAAATGATGTTATTTTCTGCTTTTTATAGAAGCAATGAATATTACCTTTAGACCACTCTTAATACTGATTCAACTGAAAGGGACAGCTAGAAAGTGAGTTTCTACAATGAAGCGATTCCGTAGTATTTGCAAAAGAAGACTAAAGAAGAAAAACCTACATATTGAGCATATTAAATTAGATTCGCTACAAAAAGCCTGATCTTCCTGAATATAGAGTCTGAATTTAGCAACAACCTTTTCTAAAGTCTTGGGAAATCACTTTAGTGGAAGCTGAGTAGCTTACTTGTATAGAAACTTACTTCCAGAACTAGAATCCCTTATATTTTTCTTATTTTTAAACTGATAATTAGAATAAGAAGATCTAGAGGAAAGGACTAAGTAAACTAACTTTTTTTGTAGCTCCTTTGAACATAATGTACTGTACTTTCACTGTGTATTTTCAATTAGTTTTTTTATCAGCCTTCAAGACTTATCCATGCTTTGATTAATTTTCTTACATTTCTAATGTAGGGATAATTTCGAGGATAATAAATAAAGAATGCTCATATACAGCATCTTTGGATTT
This sequence comes from Serilophus lunatus, assembly GCA_013399895.1. NCBI lineage: Eukaryota > Metazoa > Chordata > Aves > Passeriformes > Eurylaimidae > Serilophus > Serilophus lunatus. Next base: position 118,017 of record VXBA01001251.1, read on the forward strand.
GTTCTTGGCTATCATTATTTTATCAGTCAGTCATGTACTTATTACTGTTTCATAGCTTCTTATGGCTTATAGATATTTGTCCTGACTGCAGTATGATTGTTCAAGCGTAGAACTCAAATCTTCCCTTTCATGGAAGAATATCCTTCAGTTGAGGAAAGACATATAAACACATTCTTGCACACTCAACTCATCAAATATCAGTATTTCAAATATTTATCTTCCTAAATGTGTGTTTATCTTCTCAACGTGTATGTCAGAAGCATTTAATATGTATACAAAGTAACACGTTGTGGCCTAGCTAGGAAAAAAAAACCTTTGAAACATCTTTTTGCTTTTCTAAAGAGTTAAGTAATATGTCAAATTCACATATAAAAATGTAACAAAAAGCATGTCTATATTTGTGCATTTGTATCTAAAAAATACCATGAAATGGATCCTTTTTGCTTCCCTTTTCCCTGGTACTGAAAAGCAATTCACATTTCTCTTGTCTATATTTCTTTCCCAATAATATTTTAATTTCAATATATTTCTAAGGAGTTGAAGGTGTTTTCCTACTTGTGGGCTTGGAGGATGGGTTTTTTTTAAATCCATTTATAGATCTGATTGCTGCAGGTACACAAATGTCAATCTAAATAGAGAAATGTTAATGTTTTACTGTTTTAGGTTAATATGTTTTATTATCCATTAATTAATTCAGAAATTGGAAGTAATCATTACTAACTTTTTTTTGTAGTCTTTAATTAACAGTACTAGAATTTTATGTATACTTTTATAGGTGGTATTTGAAACTTATTTTTCTAATGGCAGCTTGCTGCTTAAAAATAATGAATCAAAAAGCTATACGAGCAGCAAAAATATTTATGTTAATACAAACAAAAATGTTTATCTAGATGTATTTTCAATTCTGTAAGTAATGGAATAATGGAATTTTTTTATACTACTTTTTGACATCAACAAAAAAGAAGCAGGATCCTTCATGATATACTGCAGTTTCTGGTTGGCTTGTCATAAAAAACACCCCAAACCCCTCCACCAGACAAAATTAGCCATTCTGCTCTTTTACAAAACAAGCTAACAAAAATGTAATCTGCATCTGCAAAAGAGTTTGATGCTTTAATTGAGAAATTGTTAACATTTCATATGAGGGAGTGAACAAGCCTGGGACTTTCTCTTCCTGAGGAAGATTGCCCATACAGTGCAAGCAAAGATGAATCAGTATAACTTACAGCAGTGTATGGTATTCATCAACTGTTCAATTTGCTTTGAAGTCACTGGGAAGGATTAGGACTTTGCATGAAGTGTTTGGGAAACTAGCCAAAGACAGAGGAATATTTCCCTCTCATTTATCAAGAGCATACCCAAACCCAAAACCTTACCTTGCACATAAAGCAGTGGTATACAGATTGCTTGTGCAAGTGTGTTTATATATGTTAGAGTTTTTGATACAAATGGCTTGAATTAGGCCTGAGAAAATTATCTTGGGGTGAGTGGAGTGGTTTTGGGGGTTTTGTGGATTTGGTGTTTTGTTTTCTGTTGTTTGTTTGTTTGTTTTTGTTTGGTTGGGTTTTTTGTTTGTTTGGGGTTTTTTTGTGGGGTTTTTTTGTTTGTTTTTTAAAGCCCCTCTGGTATGTGCCACACCTTTAATCAAGTCAGATTTGAATGTTGTGTGAATTGGTAAGTTTCCAGGAGTGGACCTCTCATTAATATCGTATCTTCTTTAGTGCAGCCTTGCTAAGATTGGAGTTTTGCTCATTTAAAAACAAAAGGATCCAGGAAGGATGGATGTACTTCAAGAAAGAAATCTTGAAGGCACGGGAGCAAGCTGTCCCAATGTGTTGAAAGATGAGCTGATAGGGAAGACAACCTGCCTGGAAGGGCAAGGAGGTTTTGAAGAAACTAAGGGAAAAAAAGAGGGAGTATTACCTTTGAAAGACAGGGAGGTAACTCAGGAAATGTTTAAGGATGTTGCTAAGTTGTGTAGGAAAAAAGTTAGAGAGGCAAAAGCCCAGTTAGAACTCAAACTGGCCACTTCTGTGAAGGATAATAAATTTTAAAAATTGTAAATAAATTAATGGCGAAAGGATGGGCAAAGATAACGTTACTATTTATTGGACATGGAGAGGAATATAGGAACTGAAAATGAGGAAAAGGCAGAGCTACTTAACACCTTCTTTACCTCAATTTTCAAGACAGGTTCTCTTCAGGACAGTGGACCTCCTGAGCTAGTAGATGGGGTCAGGAAGAAGTATAGCCCCCTGTAATCCAGAAGGAAGCAGTTAGATCTACTGAGACACTTAAATCCTCACAAGTCTGTGGGATCAGATGGGATCCATTCTAGGGTGATGAGAGAGCTGGCACAAGAGCTCGCCAAGTCACTCTACATTGTTTATCAACAATCCTGGCTCACTGGAGGGGTTCCAGATGACTGGAAGCCACCCAATATGGTGCCCATCCACAAGAAGGCCAGGAGAATCTGGGAAATTACAGACCTGACAGCCTGGCCTTGGTGCTAGGCAGGATTACGGAACAGATCATCCTGAGTGCAATCACACAGCATATACAGGATGGCCAAGGGATCAGACCCAGGCAGCATGGATTTAGGTGGGGCAGGTCCTGCCTGAACAACCTGATCTCCTTTTATGACCAGGTGACTCACCTGATGGATGAGGGCAAGGCTGTGGATGTAGCCTACCTGGACATCAGCAAAGCGTTTGACAACATCCTCCACTGCAAACTCCTGGAAGAGCTGGCAGCCCATGGCTTGGACAGGTGCACTCTGGGCTGGGTTAAGAACTGATAGGATGTCCAGGCCCAGAGAGTGGTGCTGAATGGTGCTACATTCAGTTGGCAGCCAGTCACAAGAGGTGTCTCCCAGGGATCAGTGTTGGACCCAGTCCTGTTTTATATCTTTATTGATGATCTGGATGAGTCCGCTGTTAGTAAGTTTGCAGATGACACTGAGCTGGGGGCAGATGTCAATCTCTTAGAGAGTAGGAGAGCTCTGCAGAGGGACCTGGACAGGTTGGATAGATGGGCTGAATTCAACAGCAAGAGATTTTACAAGTCTAAGTGCTATGTTCTACACTTTGTCCACAACAACCCCCTGCAGTGCTACAGGCTGGGGACAGAGTGGATGGAGAGCAGCCAGGCAGAAAGGGACCTAGGGGTACTGACTGACAGCAGGATGAACATGAGCCAGCAGTGTGTCCAGGTGGCCAAGGTGGCCAATGGCATCCTGGCCTCTATTAGGAATAGTGTGTCCACCAGTGATTCTTCCCCTGTACTCAGCACTGGTTAGGCCACACCTTGAGTTCTATGTCCAGTTCTGGGCCCCTCAATTTAAGGAAGTCATTGAGGCGCTCGAGTGTGTCCAGAGAAGGGCAACAAGGATGGTGAAGGGTTCAGTCTCTTGTCCCAAGGAAGCAGTGACAGAACAACAGGACACAATCTCAAGCTGCGCCAGGGCAAGTTTAGCCTTGATGTTAGGAAAAAAATTCTCCCAGAAAGAGTGATTGACCATTGGAATGGGCTGCCCAGGGAGGTGGTGGTGTCACCATCCCTAAAAGTGTTTAAAAAAAGACTGGATGAGGCACTTAGTTTATGAGATGGTGTTGGGCAATAGGTTGGACTGATATTCTCAAAGGTCTTTTCCAATCTAGTTGATTCTGTGATTTTGTGCATAGGTCTTAGATAAATCTGCAGATTCTGGAAGAAAAAGTTTTGTTTGATAAAAAGACACAGTGTCTGGAATGTGCTATCCATTTGGATAATTTCCCAGAAGCACAGCTTCTATAAACTGTTAAGTCCTCTGTAGTATCTTAAGAAAAAAGAAGTATTGGAGGTAAAGACTGTTCTCATGGTTTTTGAGTAAATTGCTGTCAGTAGTAGTCAATCTGGGTTAAAGCAGAGCTGAGATTCACCAGAGTAACTCACCTGAAGTTAATTTGCATTAGGAGTGATATTTGGAGCTAGCTAAAGTCAGTGGTCAACTCAGCCTAGGTAGAAAGTGTAAAAATAGCCAAGACACCGGGACAGTCACCGAAGAACTCTACAAAGGCATGCAGTAAATATAGGATAGTATATTATGAATGTTGAAGAGTAAATTAAATTGGGATAATTTTTTCATCACATCTTATTATTGGAAAATTACTTCAAAGAGTTCGGCTGTCTTTAGATATGAACGAAAATGAAAACAAAATAGAAGATTTATTAATCAGAAAATTGTGTGTTACTCTGACCTCCATGGGGGAATGAGAAGCAAGTAGCACTGAGAACAGCAGTAGTTCCTCTTTGATAAAAAATAATGCCTTTTGATTTGAGGCCATAATTATATTCTTGTTGATGTTTAAAGCTGCAAAAAACTGCAATGTTCTCTCTCTAAAAACTTTCCAAGTGTTGGTCTTTTCATGCTGATTAATTACAAATTCACTGTTCTTGCTGGTTTTCCTTGAGTAGGTTTCAAACAGGAATTATTATCTGTGTTGGCTCTTTCTCTCCCTCTTTTAAGAAAGAGGATCATAATTTTATGTCCATAAATGTATGCATACACTAAGGGTCAAAATGCAATTTTTAGGAACCGCAAGTGAAGAATACCAACTCCCTTAGAAAATAATGCTACAAAATATTTAACAGATTTAGGAAACACTCCAATTCTATCTTTTCAGGAAAAACATTATTCATATGTATTTAAATCATTAATGAAGATAATGCTGCAACAATATGAAGAATGACAATGGGAATGGAACTAGGAAAAAGAAATATTAAAGCATTTTCTAATACAGTTAGGACAGGAATACACTTTCTACTGACTCTCTTTTCTATTATTTTTAAAATTAATTATCTTAATTATTTAAATAATTATTTTCCCATAAAATTCCATATTGAGGGAGTTCACCTTTTACTGAGGCTTATCACTTCTTGGAAAACTGAAGTAAAATTATCAAAACCAGATGAAACGGGAAAAAAGTCAGATCCTGCTAGCTGAGGCATAATGCATATCACAGAGTAAATTTTTTTGTCACAATGTGATTTAAATGAGCTCTGTTTATGACAGATCATTTTTAACATTCCCTTGGAAATTTCTATGTGAAAAATTAAGCCATACTGCTGTGGCATACTGCTTTGTTGCTTCTGCAGCTGCCATCTTAGCTTTCTGCCTTCTCACTTTTCTTAACAATAAAATACATTTCAAGCTTTTTTTCAATTCAAGAGGTCATGCTAGAATGATTTTAATGATCTCTGTTTACATTTGGTGTGCCTTGAAACAACATAGCCTGAGTTTTTCCCACAGGTTTTAATGAATGTTGACTTTTTTGAACAAAGTGCTAATTTATGCAACACAACTTCTCAAGATGATTTTTAATCTAAACCTCTTTCTCTATGTAGCCTTGCCTTTCTGGCATACCTCAGAAGTATGGATGGCTGCTTGGGGGAGAAGGAGCTGTACAAACTGCTTCCGCTGCCAAGAATTTGGCCAATCTGACAGTGACCTGAAAAAAAATCTGCACCAGAGTTGATAGTAAGCACTGTGGCAATTATTGACCCACCTCAAATCTTGTCTTCTCCCATTCCATAAAAAGCAAAGTGTTTTCTCTATGGGATGTGTCATGACTCACTGGTAACACTGAAGTTGCTGCTGTACTGAACATCTCACTAGGGAATTAATTTATTCAAATAATTAGCTGAGTTCTCTAGAATGCTTTTGTTTCAGGCCATTGGACATCTGATGCTAGTCAGTACCATGTTCATGAAAAATATAAGGAAAAAATAGTCTTTAAATTCCAAATGTTTTATGTTACAATAGCTATCTACCTGTTTAGATATAATCTTGTATTATCCTGGAAATGAGTTTCACACTTACTTTTTCATGTCAGCAGTGCTTGATGTTATTTCTGCACTATTTACGTAGCAAAATCCAAGGTCTACTGCTCTAAAGTGGATACACACATCTGTGTGTATGTAAACTTGATTTCAGAGGGTAATGGTATTTTTGCAATTCAATATGCAAGATTACATACTTTTTATAGTTGTGCTAGACGTTTGGTTTAGCTTATTTGTAGTTTGTCGTTTGGGTTTTTTCAACTTCCACTATAGGTTTTATCTTAAATATAACACATGAGATCAGGAAAAGTCTAGACTTTTTCTAAACACAGTTTCAACTGTGCTTTTCCCCTGAATTTTTTACTCTGACCATTCCCAGAGGAGTGACACCTCTTTTCTGTTTCCCCATGCATCTCTGCCATACCACCATATGTGATTCCCTCTGCACCTGAAGTACATTGGCCATGGGACACAATGGGGTCTTCTGCTGTGTGTTGCGTGGTTGAATCTGAACTCAAAATATTCGGAGGAATTTGGGAAGACATTTACAAAGAAAACTTCAGACCTTGACACAAGGAGCTGGACTGTCCTGTGTTTCAAAGCTCTTCTTTAAACATCCTTTTAACTTCTCAAAAGATTAGGTAAATGAATACCTACCTCCATGTGACAAGCCTCTCATTCTGCTTACACAGCCATCAATAAGATTTTCTAGCTTGCTTTCTCTAAAGCTACTTTCTTCCTAGAGTTTCAGGTGCAAAAGCTATCTTGAGACAATACTGTCTTTAGTCAGGAAAAGCCTCAAGCATCAGTACTAGGCAAAGTGGATTAAGCTGAATGGAGGACTTTTTAATATTTGGTGGTGATTTGCTGGTAGAAATCTGAAAGGATTTTATTTAGTCTTTTCCTTTGTGTATGAGATATATGAAACAGAGGCTGTATGTTGAAAAAAAGAAGAAAATAGTAATTTTTTACCAACCCAGCTTAGAGTTATTCTAGGTATATATAAAAGGAAAGTGGAAATCACACGGAATTTAGGAAGGAGCCCTAGTTCATTTCTTGCATATTATATTGTCTAGACTCTTAGCAGAAAAGTGAATTTTGAAACCAATATTTTTGTTTTGACATCCATCCCCATTTAGTGTCTGTGACTGTTATTAGCAAAATAGATAGACACATATCTATCTAATGACAAATAAAGAACCCCTACTAATGAAATTAGTTAAAGTTAGACAGTGTTTGTTCCCAGCCTCTTGCAACTTTTAATCCTGGGTAATGCACAACTTTTCAGTGAGTTACATCAGTACTTTGTTCAATTACTAGCAAACTAACTGGGATCAAATATTTTCATGTCCTAGTATTTTTCCTTTTGATGTATGCAGAAGTCATAATTCATATTTTTATTAATGCATTTGAATTTAATGACAGTTTAAGACAAGAGAAAAACTAAAAATATTTTTTAAATCTTGCACATTTGAAAACCTTTGTGCTGAGAACTGACAGGGAATCTCTGAAATAAAATACTGCTGGAACTTGGGGGAGTAAAACAGGCCAGCAGTTTTGGTTTCAGTCTCTCTTGTTCTTGGGATGGATTTGTGGAAATCACCAGTGCTGTTTTTGTGGGATTCATCCCATGCTGCCATGAAAATGCCACAAACCATTCCCACCATGAGAGGAGGTTTGCCTCCTGTCAGAGCTGCTTTTTGTTGCAATTTCCATGCCGAGGCAGGAGGTTTCCCTGCTGCTTCTGTAGCCATGCTGAATGAAAGCTGGGAAGTCTTTGGCTTCCTGGCGCTTCTCTACCCAAGCCCCAGTATGACCATATTACTTTCCATTGGAGTCATGTGGCTGTTTCTTGGCATATGGGACTCCTTTGTCTCCAAACAAAAAAGCTTCCAGGTTCTTCTCAGTTTAACCAAGAATGGAGAGGGTGGTTTCAGGTTACATTCTGTTTTCCTATTGTTTGTGTTTATTTCTGTTTGGTTTTTGTTTTATGGGGATTTTTTTGTGTTTAATAAAATACTTGCATTTTTCTTTCCATTGGTATTGTTGGCATTTTCCTTGGTAAAGAGGGTTAGGGTTTTTTTTTTTTTTTTTTTTTTTTTTTTTTTTTTTTTTTTTTTTTGTTTGTTTGTTTGTTTTTTTTTTTTTTTCACTTACATCTGGGAGTGTTTGGTCTCTCTTTTTCTCTTGCTTCTGGAGAAAACCAGGATTATTGAGTCTGAGGGACAAGACTTCTATCCGAGCTCTCTGCCCCTCCAAATTGTCTCAAACCAAGACATAAGCCATCTAAAATATGGAAGGTAGAGTTCAAGTTATTCCAAAGGAAAGAATATTAGAACAATAGTCAATTATCATTTGCAATTCTTTTTGATGAATATTTAATATAAGGAAACCTTGTTCCATCTGATGGAAATGCGTCTTATACGTACATATAAAATTGCATTGCGGAACTAGTTTTTTAATACTGGAAATAAAGTAACATTAAAAGCCCGTGGGACTCAGTGTTGGTTGGTTTATAGTCATTGTTTTTAAAGATTTCTGCTCTAAGAGGGAAGGTTATTTCTCTTTTACAAAAGATTTTGATACAGGGAAAACAAACCGCCATGTGTATGGGCTCCCTCATCCTGACTTTGCAGCTGCGAAAAAGGAGGGAGTCTTGTCAAGGATAAATCACCTTTTAGAAGACTTGAGGATGGACTCTAGCAAATTATTTTTAAATTTTCTTAATTGTATCTCTGTCCTTTGTTTCAGTATTCAGCTTTCTCCACAAGCTCCACCATTAAGTATAAATATTTACTAGAATAGTTCAGAAATGGACTTGGAAGTACTGGTCCAGAACTGGCTGAACATGAGCCAGCGGTGTGCTCAGGTAGCCAAAAAGCTAATGGCAACCTGGCCTTTATGAGGAATTGTGTGGCCAGCAGGACTAAGGAAATCATTCTTCCCCTGTACTTGTCACTGATTAGGCCACACCTTGGGTTCTGTGTCCACTTCTGTGCCCCCCAATTTACAAAAGACATTGAGATGCTCGAGTGTGTCCAGAGAAGGGCAACAAGGATGGTGAAGGGACTGGAGCGCAAGACTTGTGAAGAGCGGCTGAGGGAGCTGGAGTTGTTTAGCCTGGAGAAGAGGAGACTCAAGGGAGACCTCTTTACAACCACCTGAAAGGATGTTGTAGCCAGGTGGGGTTCAGTCTCTTGTCCCAAGGAAGCAGTGACAGAACAAGAGGACACAATCTCAAGGTGCACCAGGGCAAGTTTAGCCTTGATGTTAGGAAAAAAATTTTCCCAGAAAGAGTGATTGACCATTGGAATGGGCTGCCCAGGGAGGTGGTGGTGTCACCGTCCCTAAAAGTGTTTAAAAAAAGACTGGATGAGGCCCTTAGTGCCATGGTTTAGTTGATGAGGTGGTGTTGGTAATAAGTTGGACTTGAGGACCTCAAAGGTCTTTTCCAGTCTAGTTGATTCTGTGTGTGCTTCTGTGTGTGAAAGCTGTAACCATATTCTACATTTAAGTTTCTGATTTTCAGTTAGATGGCAGCTGTGTATTCCATTTAGGACTTTTGGGGCTTGGAATATGCACTCTAAATTTCACTTGATATGCACTTCTCGACGATAGCTTTCTCATATCTACTCTACAGGTGTTACTCCTGTTGTTCTAATGATATTTGCTTTCAAGCATTTTTCAGAGTTGTTAAGAAATGAGGAAAAGTCAACTTAAATTGTACTGAAATATGTAAATTTTCTTGATATTTTTCTTGATGAAGGGCAACCACTGTACATCTTGAGCAATGTGACCCAAACATAGACTGGGTTATTTACAAAGTGCATCAAAAATCTAAGCAGTGAGAAAGAATGAGAAGAACTCTAGGCAAATGCAAGGGAAAATGTGCATAGGAAAATATGATGGGAATTACTGTGTTTAACTCATTCTGAGTAAAAATGAACTTTAGAGAGAGAATAATTCTTGGTTTTGTTCCTTGACTACATTACATCTTCATCCAAACAGAAGTGACAGTGGAAATAAGAGCTCTTTGAGGGATTGCTTTTATATGAAGAAGTTGTGAAGTCCAAAAGCCCAGGGAAATTTTCCTGAAGAAAATGCCTTAAAAAGTCAAATCTGAAATTCTTTTGTTTGCTTTAAAAATTCAGTACTGACCAAAACACACTGGAGAAGTGAATTGCCATAGAAGTTCTGTATTTTGTCAAAACCATTTAGTATGGTAGAAAAATTTCCAAGGGTCATGTGAAATAGTCTGCAATGAAACAAACTTACTTTTCATAAAATTAGCTTCTCTAGCTGAATGAAGTTTACTTCTCCTACACTTCTCCCAGGTTCTCAAAATTTTTTTACCTAGATCTCTGATTTAGTAATGGTGTGACATTTTTACACCACAGGGGAAGACCATTTGTGAAAAAAGAACTAGCTGAGCATGGTAATATAAAGAGAGGAATGGGCTTTTAAGGATGCCTGAAACACTCTAATATTTGAAAGAACTCACACTTGAGTGAAATATAGAGGTTACTGTTATATAAAATATTAGCAAACAAAGGTATAACTTGCACGCTTTGTGTAATTTACACTGAAAGAGAAGGTTTAGAAACATCGTGGCTTTTGGAGGAGAGTGCAATCCTTGGGGTTTTTTTTCCCCCAAATGCTGTAAATACATTTCCCCTTTTGCTTCATCTCCTCTCTAAGCGCTGAGCTTCCAGTGGCATTTAAGAGAATTTTCATATGACCATTTGGGGATCTAATATGTAAAGGTTACTTTCAGTACTTAGAAGGTTAAAAGTAGGAGCAAAAAACAATATGCTGCTTTGTGCTTCTCCTAAGTTATTATTTGGACTCATTTCTTGTGCTGATGTTTTAGGTTTCTCCCTCATGATTTTCCTCCTGTAATTAAAACATATTTATTTCATTCCTTCATAAGATTTACAGTTCTATGCTTATTGTAAGGAGTCTTCTTGTTTCCACATGTATCAGGAATATTTTTACATATGAGTCAACTTTAGTTGTTGGAAAGTCTTTTGAAAGTCTGCCACATACGAATACTTGATGAAGGAACTTGCACTCTATTGGAAAAAAGCCTCAAGATTATTGATTATTATGCATGGTGTTTGCTGATTATAATCCACGACCCTTACTATGAAATAGTAATAATTTTATTTTCATGCAATAAATCTTAGCTGAGTATATTTCTTGAGTCTGACCAATTGCATGTATGTGCTATAGGACTTTCAACATTTACTTGAAATGCACTTACAGGAATGAAATTTTAATTTTGTCATTTTTGACTAGCCATGTTTGTCCTATAATTTTCAAGCACTTAGCTTTTATCTTCTTTTTTGATATAGAGTTTATTATAATTTCATTTTTGTTGCTGAGATTCAAAAATAATGCTTTTATTCTTCAAAGATTTGCGTTAGTCTGTTTTCATAGGATGACTCAAACAGCTTACAGTAAAGAAGTGGGTTAGATATACATAAAGATGTTCATACTTTCAGGAATGAAATTCTGTTTTACAGTATTAAATTAGATATTTGAGTGACAAGTTTCACTGACTTGATGGGAAGTTGATGGGATGCATTGTTTACAAGCACTTTTGAAAACTTTTGACCACATGTCCTGTTTGTGTCGTACTCCAAATTTCATATGACAAGAAGTTGTCACTGGATGTGGTAAGTGCCTGAACTTCTGCTTGAACAACCTTTCTGTTTTGTGTAAGAGCAAGTGGTTGAACAGGAAGAGTTGCAACTTAAGTGCATTTGTGGTGTAAGTATAACTGATAGAGCAGTGCTCCAAAATGAACACAGCAGTGTATTATGTGTAGACATTTTCAGTAAAGATGATGTCTCAATGTGCTTTAGGCATTATGTAGCTATCATATATTCTTAGATTTTCAGAGTGAAATATTCTAGTAGGCACTAATTGAGTTATTCCAAAGCTGCTTCTGAAAGGTTAATAATTGCTGCTGATATTGCATTTGAATTTTGAAGAATGAGACTCTCTATAAGACTGTGGTTTCTAGTAACCTGAATCTTGGCAAACCATAGGAGTTGGGGTGGTTGAAAATAGGCAAAGCCTCTTATCAGCTCACAGTGAGATTACATGTAATGCACTGCAATGGTGTCTGGTGCCATTGACATGGAAAGTTGCAGTACAGGTTTTCTCAAAAAAACCTTGTTGCCAAAAGTCTTCAAATGGTGAACAGTTGAGACAGAATACACAGCTCTATGTTGCAACTGGGACATATTAAAAAAATCTGCACATACTTCCTATGTAAAAATCCCTAAAAAACCTAAACCCAAACACATAACATCTCAAGTATTACTTAAAATGGACTTAATAGTTTTTTAGTTACCAAATTTCTCCTTTCCATGAAACATACAAATAATTGCTTAATTTTTAAATGTCAGCAATAACCAGGCATTTGTTAAAGTAAAGCTATCTGGCTTCACTAGGGTAGCAAATGTGAATGATTACATTCTCAACTGCTATCATCTAGTAATCTGGGTAAGCAGTAGTTTGCATTTTCCTTTTGTCACCATGAATAAATCACTCACTTCACTTACTTTCTTGGGAAGAAATAAAGCAATTCGTAAGTATGATTGTCAGCTAATTATTTAAAAGAAGCAATTAATTAATTTTTAATGTGGCTAGAGCAGTAAAAGAATTCTTGACAAACAGACTAGATATGGAACTCAACCACAACTGTTAACCTTAGAAATCCCTATTCTGGAAAACACTTTAGAACAAATTTCGTAAGATAAATATTTGGATTATACATCAGCTAACCACAGAATTAAACATCTTTGTAATTTTAATATATTTCCTCCTTGTTATTTAAAATTTCTTTATAAATAAAGAGATAAATATTTTTATCTGTAATAAAATTCAGACAGTTGGTGCTGAATCCTGAATTATTAGGGAGTTTTAGCATAAAAAACTGAGAAATTTAATTTATTCTTTTTCAAAGTTGAAAGAGAATAAATAGATATGTTCAAAGGTTTTTTGGGGTTATTTTTTTAATACTTGTAAAATTAATATTTCAGTGATTTAATTTAATTTTGGAGAAATTTCTACCTAAGCAATAAAATATAAATGTGTCTAGTTGAAAATATCCATACAAGCATGTGTGTGGGAATAGCACAATTAATGAAAATTTAATTGAAAAAAACTTGTTACAGTTGCTGTGGTATTCTGTTAAATTACAAAAGCAGCAAATGTTGTCCATTTCTCTTCCCTCATTAACAAAAGCTATTCTTCTAGTGTCAGTTTCTGCTCAGAGGTCTTTTTTGATGCTAACTATATACAGCATAATTATGTCAAATTATTATCAATCTAATTGAAAACAGACCTCATCCAACACACAAAAAAATCCTCAGTATTACTCTTTATATTTTTCATCAATCCAGTAGAAATATCTTAATTTCAAAATTTTAATCACATTTTACCAATTCACTCTGTGATGGGAGAAACACTATTGGTGTTGTCATCTTCCTGATTAGATACCTGTATGCACTTGTACAGAAATATATTTGAAATCCCTTCTTTCATTATTAACTACTCAAATTGCAGAAATTGACCTCTGAGGATGTAATAGTGCATGTTTTGAGTGATAAAGTATAATTACAGAGAGAGAAAACAAATACACTTGATGCAGTGATAGTAATGGAAATTTTTACCAAAAGTGCATTTTGGTAGACTGACAACTGTACTCTACTCTTTTGTAGCTTGAAACCACATGGTTATATTGCATAAGACAAGGTATAGCTTACAACTGATAAATCATAATATGAAAAATTCACTATAATTATGTTATTTTGTCTAAAGCAATGTTAGATATTATTAAGTAATGAATTTCACTGAACTAAACAAGGACATTTAGGGTAGGGGGATATAAAATTTTAATTCCTTGGGCTTTGATCAAAATTGCTAGCTGCCTCCTGTGATATGACTAAATTTGGTCATGTAACAATGTGGTACAGCAAACAGGTTTTACAAGTACAATTGATTAATGTAAACATGGTCACATTGTGGAGATTATTTTGACATTGTTCTGGTTGGAGAACACACTAATTGGCAATAACCTTCAGTAGCCTAGACATTTAGTTGTTGCTTCTTTTTATGAGTTCTTTATTTAATTACATTTCCAGACACAGTACACAAGCTAATGGTTGTCCAGGCCAAACCCATTCATTTTGGATCACACATACATACAAATTAAACATTAAAAATATCTCTAACCATCTAAGCATATTAATTGTGCTTAGTAGTTTTGCTGAGCACTGAGACATTGTACTATTCAGAAAGCCCTAGAACCTACCACAGCTTAAGGACATTTCAAGAATTGTTAGTGGCAAAACTCCCATTGATTGCAGAACTAAAGTGCCACCACCATATATATAAAACAACTATAATCAGCAAAAAAATGGAAGCACTAACTTTGCAATTTTGCACAAAAGAAGAAACAGATGCTTCCAGTTAGACATAACAGGTATAAAAACAACTATTAAAAACCTATGAAACAACATAAAGATCTCCTGCTGGGAAGAAAATTAAGAAGTACCAAAAATTCTCAAGGAAGTTTAAAGATGTGTGCAATTATTCAGTTTATATTTCCTTTGCTTCTTATTCTTTTGTTCAATTCTTCAGCAGATGGAAATTTTGTTTTCAATAACCAGAAAGAAAAAAGAATTGCAACCCTTCTTATTGTCCACTTAAAAGTAAGTGGACCACCTGACTATTTTTTTTTTTCTAAGCCCTGGAGTGAATGGTTGTATGAGGTAACCAGCAGAGAACACTGAGGGAACAGACTCATCCTCAGCACAGTTTGTGAAGTCTTGAGTGACTTTATGTGCATCAGCTACTGCATGAGCTCACTCTGGTGGAAGTGAACTGAGTCAAACCTGCTAACCATGGGCAAAACTGGAGCAAGCATTGGTGTTGCTCCTGTAGCAAAGATCCTACATCCAGGAGGAGCTCTATTTGTCCAGCCTCCAGCTTTTACCTCCTCTGCAACAGATATGCAGGCGCAAGGGAATATGAAAGCTATATTTTTCAGAACTTTAATATTAGACCAAAAAAGATGTAATACATTATATCCTGCAATATTTGGGAAAGGGATGGGATAGCCCTGAATTATTCTGTCAAGTTGAATGACCTAACAGAGTATTTTTCTCCCTGATATGCTCTGTTTGTCCAAGAGAATATACATATTATGTTTTTTGATTTATTAAGGATGTGTTCATTTCCCCCTATGTTTTAGTATTTAACCTACAAATTTATTAATTATTAAGATTGCAACAAAAATAATTTAAAAATACTTAAATTAACCTCCCAGGACAAAATTTATTATACATATATATTGTCATGTTTTTATTTCATTCTGAGACACTGCTGTAACATTCATTTTTAATATGCAGAGGGAAAAAGGAATATTGCTTAAATTTCCCATTACATAGTAGTATACAATCATTCCAAAATTTTGAATAGTTATTTTGAATCTTATTGTCACCATATTTTATGGCAGATCAATTTTTGGTATTTTGGGTTTTTCTATGTGAATCCACAAAATCTCCTAGGAAAAAAAAAAGATTAATTAATTAAAAAATTTTACTTTCAGACAGTCCTGTTGTATATAGAAAGGCATGCTATCGCATTATTTAAGGGAACTGTACACTGATATTTTGAATCATAAACATGAGCTGTAGTTGTGTGAGCAACCTGTGAGCCCACTGTTTCTGAATGTGCAAGCAGTATGAAAATGTTGAATGAAAGCACTGGGAAGAAAAGGAAGAAGCGCTTAAGAAACAAAAGACACCATGAAAAACAGAAAGGAGCTTTGAGCTTTGCTATGCATGAGTCAGGGCTGTCTGCTGTTTGTCATACCTTGGTACTGCTGTCCTAGCTGACAGAGGAACAGGTATATCAGCCTTTGCCTCCTATAGTAAGATAGCCTTTTGGCATACAAAACTCCGTATATCTTTAACTAACATCTATATTTAGATAACTAATAGTAAGCCTCTTTAAAAAGTAATTATATATAGGTAGCATTTTTTAGACTCTTAATTGTTTATATGCAAATAAAGGCCCTCTCTACACTGGAATATTAGTGTCTAATAAAAGTTAATAAAGTATCTCAGGTATGTGCTCTGCTGGGATCTTGCTTCTTACCGAGTTTCTCCTACGGCTGATTCAGCTGTACTAACCAGAGGAACTGCAACGTGGTGGGCCTGTAGATGTAGGAGGCACAGTAGTTTCCTGATTGCCTCTCATACTCACTGGCTTTGGCCTGTAAGAAGGAATCTCTTCCAGAAAGCACATTTCTTTTCCCTTTGAGCTTTTAGAATTTCCTCTCTGCTCTACAGAACACAAAAGAAATCCCATATGTTGGGGAGATTTGTTCACTCCAAGTATAAACAGATGCATTTGGAACTCCATGAACATATTCGGGAAAGCTTTCTTGCTGTGTAAAGCCACTTTTAGTCCTCAGATCACAAAGATGAGCAAGTTGTCTTGAATGGCTTAGTCAACACTTGCTTGAAGAGTAGCCCATGATATTAAATTAATACTTTGATAGTAATATTCCATACAATCCTAGCTTTCTAATAGTCAAGTGTCAAACCTAAACCAGATGTCAAAAATTCCTCAGTTATCAGAGAAAGGATAATGGAAAACATCATCTTGAAATTTGTGTCAAAACAAGAGAAATGCTTGAGTATCATCTACGTGGACTTCTCTAAGTCCTCTGATGCGATTCCTCACAACATTGTTGTTATTATATTGAGAAGGTATAGATTTGCTTGATGGACCATGAGATAGATAAAGAATTATTTGGAAGGCCACATCCTAAGTGTTGTAGTCAATGGCTCAGTGTCCAAGTGGAAAAACAATAATGAGTGGGGTCCCTCAAGAGCCTGTACTGGGATAAATGTTAATATTTAATATTTTCATCAATGTAGATGAAAAGCATAGACAGTGAGATCGAGTGCAAACTCAGTAAGTTTGCTGGCAGCACCAAGCTGAGTGGTGAAATTGATATTCTGGATGGAAGGAATACCATCCAGAGGGACCTTGACAGACTGAAGAAGAGGGCCTACATGAACCCCGTGCGTTTCAACAAGTGCATTGTCCTGCATTTGGATCAGGACAAACCTTAATATCAATACATACTTGGTGATGAGCAGATTGAGAGCAGCCCTATAGAGAAGCACTTGGGAATACTGGTGAACGGTAAATTGGACATGATCTGGCAATGTGCACTTGCAGCCCGGATAGCCGACTGTATCCTGGGCTGCATCAAAAAGAACTGTGGTCAGCAGGTCAAGGGACATGATCCTCTCCCTCTGCTCTCATTAAACTGCAATGAGAGTACTGCATCCAGCTCTGTGACCCCCAATGTAAGAACATGGACCTGTTGGAGCGAGTCCAGAGGACAGCCACTAGGGGTGAAGCACCTCTGCTGTGAGGAAAGGCTAAGAGAGTTGAGGTTCCACAGATTGGAGCAGAGAAGGCCCCTGAGGGGCCTTATTACAGCCTTTCACTGTGTAGTAGAGGCTTATAAGAAAGGTGGACAAAGACTTTGTACAAGGACTTTTAGTGATAGGACAAGGGACAATGGTTTTAAACTGAAAGACAGTAGGTTTAGATTGGATATAAAAACCAAATAATTAATGATGAGGTTGGTAAGAAACCAACACAGGTCACCCTAAGAAGCGGTGGATGCCCCATCACTGGAGGTCAGGTTAGATGGAGATTTGAGAAATCTTGTCCAGTATAAGGTATCCCTGGCAGGGGGAGTTGAACTATATGATTTTTGAAGGCTCCTTCCAACCCAAACAATTTTAGGACTTTGTGATTCCATAATGCTTATGCCTTTCTGTGCCCACTGTGATGTATCTCTTCCGACTCTTTAATTTTAGGGAAGAAGCACTCTGTCAAGGTGCCTTTCTTCCCTGAACTGACTTAGACTAAATGGCTTAATGGAATAGTGCTTGTTTTATCTCATGTCCTAATTTTTAGCAGTTTAATCAACTACGTAAATTAGAGACTTTAGGTTCTTTATCTTCACTGGGTTTAAATTTATCCTTAGTTAAAACTGTCTAGACCCTTCTAGTTTCTCTTCTGCAGCACTGAAATGGAATAAATTAAGTGTGACATTTCATGTGTGGAGACAGTAAGAAGTTATTTGTTTCAAAGCAAATGAAAATAATTGTACATTTCTGTGAATATGCATAGATCAGCTGTTTCTAGTGATGTATCAAACAAGGATTTTTATAATTCATATCTTGTAAAATTTACACATAAGGAAGATGCTTTAAGGGATTAAAAGCCATGTGGATGAAATTTAAGCAGGAAACTGAATCTCTTGGAAGTCACAATTAACACCTTTTATTTAAACTTTCAATTCGCATAAACAAAAACTACTCAAGCATGAACTTGTGAAGCCTAAGAAGACCTGCAATCCTGTTCCACTCATTTTGTGAGTACTGGGAGTCCTCTGAGTTTTCCAGTGATTAAGTTACAATATTGCCTTGGCCTTAAACCATAAATTGCTTATTCTGTTCAGTGGTACATATTAAAAGAACCAATATATTTTAGATAAAGATTTTGCTTCAAAGTAATAGCAATAGGTGCTATTGGGGGTGCTGGTTGATAGGAAGCTGAATATGAGTCAGCAGTGTGCCCAGGTGGCCAAGAAGGCCAATGGCATCCTGGCCTGTATCAAGAATAGTGTTGCCAGTAGGACCAGGGAAGTTATCCTTCCCTTGTGTTTGGCACTGGTTGGGCTACAGCTCGAGTACTGTGTCCAGTTCTGGGCCCCTCAGTTTAAGAAGGATATTGAGTTGCTGGAGTGTGTCCAGAGAAGGGCAACGAGGATGGTGAAGGGGCTGGAACACAAGCCCTATGAGGAACGGCTGAGGGAGCTGGGGCTGTTCAGCCTGGAGAAGAGGAGGCTCAGGGGTGACCTTATTGCTGTCTAAAACTCTGAAAGGAGGTTGTAGTCAGGCGGGGATCAGTCTCTTCTCTCAGGCTCCCAGTGACAGAACGAGAGGACACAGTCTTAGGCTGCATCAGGGGAGGTTTAGGTTGGATATCAGGAGGAACTTTTTCACAGTGAGAGTGATCCCTCACTGGAATGGGCTTCCCAGGGAGGTGGTGGAGTCACCGTCCTTGGATGTGTTTAAGGATAGGTTAGATGATGAACTTAGTGGTATGGTTTAGATGGTTTAAGTGGTTTAGATGGTATAGATGTTTGACTGATGTTGGGTGGGTTGTTAACCTAGGTAAAGGTTGGACTTGATGATCTCCATGGTCTTTTCCAACCTTATTAATTCTGTGTAATTCTGTGTAATAGAGAAAAAAATAAAAACAACAAAACAAATCCACATTCAAAGTTATCTTTAAATAATTTGGAATATTTTGCTAATTTTTATTCAAAATTTGATTCACTGGTCATTCAGATATACCAGTTTGGAAACAACGACAAAAAAATAATTTCTTGTAACTCCTCCTCTGGTGTAAGACTGGCATCTGGTGGCAAGCTTCATGCAGAAGATGATCCACAGGATAATAGTCACCTTTCTTGTTTTGGTTATCTTACAGATGACAGGATCTATAGGGTTCAGTTCATTTATTTGTAAGTGTAACAACACCTTCCTATAGAAATTACAGTTGTTTGGGGTGTGTCTGGTATGGAGTAGGTCTGTCTTTCTTCAGATTCAATTTATTAAGAGATTTCCTTAAGTTAATGGAGTATGACTTTTTAAATTGATTAGTGATTTTACACTGTAGTTCAACAGCCTGTTTTCTCTGTCTTAGCCAGGATGTAATTTTTCACTGAAAATATCCTCTCAACAAGTGCAATAGTGCTTGAAAATGTCAGAAGATATTCAGTGTATATGACATTTTCAGAGTGTCTGTGCCCAGTGATTATGTCTAATGGTTACCTCTTGGTTCAAGGTGATGCTAATCTCACCTGAGTGTATTATGTTTCCAAAAATACATACAGAGTACCACAATTTTTAAAAATGTCAGGTTTTTTCTATTACTGTTGTTTGACTGTCAATACAGCCTACTCTTTCCAAATGAAGACTCTCACATTGTTAGACACATAGGCAAGAGTGCTTCCCATTTTCGGGACTACATGTGAGAGGTATGTGATAGGAGTCAAGCTGGAACCACCTGCTGTGAAGAGGCTTTGGTCTCAGCAGGGAAAGTCTCAGGTGATGCAAGTGTGATTCCCAGGATGACTTCTGGATGGTCAAGCAAGAAAGTTACCTTAGCAATGGAAAAGGCTGAAGTATTGCATGTCTTCTTTGCCTTAGTCTTTACTGGGAACACCAGCTTTCAGGTGTCTGAGGCCCCAGGGTGTGTAAATGTAGGGTGTGTAATATCATTAGGCAGTACAGCTCCTTACTTTAAAAGAATACTTTCCATTGTGTGTGATTTTATTTATGTTCTTCAGCCTGGAGAAGAGGAGGCTTAGAGGAGACCTTATTGCTGTCTATAGCTATCTGAAAGGAGGTTGTAGTCAAGCAGGGGTCGATCTCTTCTCCCAGGCTCCCAGTGACAGGATGAGAGGCTGCATCAGGGGAGGTTTAGGTTGGATACTAGGAAAAACTCTCATTGGAACGGGCTTCCCAGGAAGGTGGTGGAGTCACCATCTCTGGATGTATTTAAGGATAGAATGGATGGTGAACTTAGTGACATGGTTTAAATGATGGGTTGGTGTTGGTTAGGTTGTTAAGTTAGGTAAAAGGTTGGACTTGAGGATCTCTATGGTCTTTTCCAACCTTGTTAATTCTGTGTGTGTAATTCTGTGCGTAATAAGTATTTAAGTTTCTGTATTCTATTGCTCTAGTTGTCCAAATGCAAGGAGGTTGTAGTGAGATGTATATTGGTTTCTTCTCCCAGGCAATCAGCAGTAGGACAAGAGGGCACAGTCTTAAGCTGAACCAGAGGAGGTTTAGGAGGAAGTTCCTTACACAGAGAGTGATTGGGCATTGAAATGGGTTGGCTAGAGAGGCAGTGTAGTCACCATCCCTGGAGTTATTTAAGAAGAGACTGGATGGGGCACTGAATGCCATGGTCTAGTAGACAAGGTGGCATTAGGTCAAAGATTGGACTCAATGACCTCAGAGGTCTTTTCCAACCTAGTTGATTCTGTGATTAAATTACAAGGGTGGCGCAGAACTGCATTGAAAGCTTTTTGAGTACTCACTCCCAGCCTTCTCCTGCTATCCCAGAACAGAGTTGTTCCTTTTCTCTTTTATTTTATCAAAATGTGTAGTGCTTAATTGAAATAACATAGTAAATATGCAGTAGGATTTTTTATTTGTTTGGGTTTTTTAATTTCCTGCAGAATCAAGTAATTGACCTGAAAAAATTCTAACTTCTTTGCAATCATCTTCACCAGATTAATTTATTCTCCTTGATCATGGACAAAATGTTTCATATGGGTAAGAGGTCAAACATTAAGTGGTGCATAGTAATGCGTAAGTGAAGGGTAATGACATAAGGCCAAGTGCCTCTGAATGGCAAATCATACAGAAATTCAAAGGTAAAGCACCTGAGATCCTTTAGATTCATTTGAATATTTGATAACATCTAGGAACATAGACCTGTCAAAACCAAAACTGAGTCAGGGACGGGGGGGAGGGGAATTATTCGGGGTCTGGGAAATGCCCATAGGAGGTTGGGGAATAAAGCCGAGGCCCTGCTGTCAGACACAAAGCTAACATGAGAAGTGTCCGTGTAAACTCTGGACACGAACATCAGATAAGGAGACAGAGAGCCTGAGGACTAGACATTGCGAGGGCTAACTGGAGCAACATTTCAAGGTCCTCCCAGAGGAAAAGTGTTTCCCTGCACTAGGGCAATAGCAACGGCAGCTCAGCCCCTTAACAGGGGAAGGTTTCTGGGTCCCGAGATGGGACAGAGAATGGAGAAGGCCCTCAAGACAGGGCCAATCAGCGATAAGAGACGCCCACCCCCGAGAAATAGTATGTAACTCCAGGGATCACATGGTTTCAGGGACCGGGTCTTTGGAACGAGTCTGCAACCTGCTCCCTGCGTGCAGAATAAACACACCATTCTCATAATATGGCCTACATTATAAGTTCGGTTACCACAGGTCAAAACTCTTGACAAAACTTTCAGTGATTAAAGTCAAATTCTTACCCTGTGGTTCCAGGCAAGTGGCTGCGCTGACAAGACTGGTCATAAGTTCAAAGAGAAGAAAATGCCACAGAGGCAATGCAAGGAGTACAGTGATTGTGGAGAAAAAAATGCAGTTCTGCAGAATTCCTTTGAATGATGTGGATTATGGTATGTGCTCTCTCTGTTATGAAATATAGCTTTGTGGTTTATAGGTCTAGGTACAGGCAATTTTTTGTTAAGACCTATGATCTATGAAGTTAAATGTATGCAATGATGAAAATCATGGAGTAGATTCTGAATTTCTGCCTGGTTTTGCCACATACAAAAGTCTGAAATTACTTGAGTGCTGATAACTGCAAAATAGCTGAAAACAAGGTGATTATCTTTGCATCCACTGCCACACTCTGGCCATGAGGAAGCATTATCATGGGCAATGTCCTTAATTCTAGTTTAGAAGGTAGAGTTGGCTTGAATATTATGAAAAGTCTGTACTTACAATAAAATGTCCCTGGCAATTTTTTTGCAGTGATGCTACAAAAATAATGTTCTCATTCTAGTGCTTATTCATACTGCACGTATATTTTACTTGCAAAGAAATACAATTACTTTGATTTCAGAATTTCACTGATATATGGTTCTTATTCAGAAGGTTCTTAGTGAAAAAGCATCAGTTGTCTTACTTAGGCATTTTACTAACAAAAAACTCTTATGTTATTATGTCTGTAGTTTTAGGTGCAATTTTAAAGATTAAAATCAAATCAAGTCTAATGTTAGGAGGGGATTTTTTAATTAAAGAAATCAAGACTTTATAATAATCATTGAAGGGAATATGATCTGGACTTATGAGGTTTTCAACAGGTACACAAATTGACATGTTTCAATAGTAGCTTTGACTGTAAAATCATTTCCTCTGATAACTATCTCAAGGACTCAAGCATCCACATTATCCACTGCTGGTTTCATTTCTAAATGATAGGACATCAGTAAAATAGCCTTCACAAACTTTCCTTTTGCCAAGATCTTACTCATCCCAAATATTCCCCTCAGTCCCCAATACTCTCCAGTGTCCTGTAATGATAAAATTGCCTCTTGTCAGGGGAAGAATACAAAACTGAGCCTGAAGGGCAAAATATAATAAAAGTTGTGCATGAGAACAAATTAGGTGCCTGGCCCTGGGATTAGAAGACGTCTCTTTGATCCGAGTGTCTATGTTCCCTACATACTGGTTTGAAGAACTTTAAATGTTTCAGTTTAAGCAATGAGAACATATAGATTTTATTTCGTGTGGTACCCTCAGGTTCCTAATGTCACATGCATACTGCAGTGGATGTTTCCAAAGTAATAATAATTTAAAAAAACTGCTTGTTTGAGTGCTTTAAAAATAATAGTTGGCTTATTACTTAAATTTTAAAACATATAAAGGGATTTCTGCTTCCTGTTGGAATTTTTTTATCTTCCTTCAGAGTGTGGCTGTAAATCATTGATTCAAGACTGATGTTGGAAGCCTCTGGTAAGAGGCTCTTAAAAGTCACCTGTGCTCAGAAAATTTCTCCTGCATTACTAAGCTATCCCCTGAAAAAAATGTTTAATACCATTTTGCCTTAGTGAGGATGGAAAGGGAGAGGGGCTGGTGGCTGAAAATGTTTTGAATCGTACTCCTGCAGTGAAGATCCTGATGCCTGGCAGAATCTTACTTGGTGTGGTGGTTTGAAACACTATTTTTCACTAGGGGTTTGCACAACCATGACGGAAAGACTAAACAGAATTTGAACAGCAGGCAACAGTTTATTCGTGTGGGGCTCAAGCAGGGGAAAAAACCAACTTATGGGAACCCCAGACTTTACACAAAAATACACTCGACAAAGTCACGCAGAAAATAAAAAAGGGAAAAAAAACCCCAAACTGCTTCTCAAGCCAGAGGACTAGCCGAGAAACAGAGGAAGGAATAGGGAAGCCATCTCTCTCTCTCTCTGTCTCTCTCTCTCTCTCTGTCTCTCTCTCTCTCTCTGATGGTATCTCTCCCGGGCCTCAAAGTCTCTGCAAAACACCAAAGAAGTGAAAAGCACCCCCCACCCCAGGAAGGCCTTGGGAAAGCTTTGACTTGCAATTATGCTGGCTTGCCTCTTGCGCCGATGAAGGTGGGCGGAGTCAAGCTGCGGGGTTTGGAAGCTGGGAGGAGAGGGACCGTGCTGCTCCCCAGCTCGAAGTAAGCTGAAGAGAGGGAGGACATCTGTGTTCAGCCTTTTTAAGCCTTCCAAGTCTTGCGTGAATCTGATGTCTGCTTCCTGGCCAAACTGTCTCCTCACTGGACAGTGGAGCCAGGCTCCGCCTCTCTTCCGGGGTCTTCGCTCTAGGTAAAATGGCAGTTCCCACTGAAAACCGCGTGTTTGGGGCTTGGAGGCTCCATCTTTACCGGCCGCAGCTTACCCCGCAGCACCCTCAGAGTGGCTACTGCCCCTCCGCATGGCCACTGCCAGCACGGCACCAGTGCAGGGCAACCTGCCAGTGTCCCAGGGATCCCGCAGGAGGGATCCCCAGAACGGCAGGGCCGCCCATGACTGTCCGGGGCAGCCACTGTGCCCACCATGGCCGCTGGGGCTCTCCCCAGGGCCGTCGCCCCAGGCTGGGACTGTGGGACCCCCCGCTGGGCGTCTTCATGGTGGCACGGGGCTGGCAGCACCTGCTGTCACCCATGCCGGCAGGGTCTGGATTGAATGCCGCCGGGGTGAAAGGTGTGGTGCCGCTACGCCACACTGGCTCTGCTGTGCTGCACTGGCTCTGCATCAACCGCCCCTGCGCTGGCCTCGTCCCTGCCACCTCCGTCCAGAGAGGCATGTGGGACCTGGGCTTGCCGTAGTGTGGGCCATGGGCGCAGCTGTCACCCGCTGCTGCTGGCACCGCTCTTGTCTCTCCCCACAGCGCTGCAGCCGTGCTGCGAGATGAGCCACCTCTGTTCCCTGCCGCCACTGTTCCCCTGCTGTGGGAACCGGGACCGGGAGGAGAGGAACACCCCCGGTACCTAGCCCCTGTTAAGTCCCTGCCTCGGTTCCCCCCCTCGCCAGTCCCGGAGGGCAGGAGGGGGAGAGCCCCGTCCCAGCAAGCAGAGAACAAGGTGGAGAAGAAAGCTCCGCAGATTTCCCAGACCTCGGCTTTCTTTCTTAAGGGAAAGACCCCATGGTTTTACACAGACAGGGAACAAGTAAACACCTTTTAAAACACCCTTCAACCACCCTCCCCTCCCCTCTTTTTCTCAAGAACCCCCCAGGACCACCCCCTCCCCTCAAAAAGACCCAGCATCCCCCCAAATCCCAACACTTGGTGAGTTTATGTTGGATCTAGAGCCCAGTTCATTTTCTTAGCCGTGTTTCCATTTCTATCGCAAATTATTGAGGTAAAAGAATAAAACTTAACAGTTCCAGCATAAGGAGTACTGTTTTCAGATGTCAGAAAGGCTAATATTCTTACTGCAAATTGCATTAGCATTAGAAAAGCTTAATTTCTGATCTTATAGAGTGCATCAGCTGAGAGGAAGTCAGAGAAAAGACTTATGATAGTTTCAGGAAGATTTCCAGAGTTGCAGTGGAAAGCATTTATGGGGGGAAAGAAGAAGCAGGCAAGGTTGTGGTGAAAAAGATCTACATGGCTGCTCCAAAGGAGCGAAGGACTTCAACCTTTTGTCTACATTACATATAAAATGCACCTAGGAGAAGTGTGGTGATTTGGAGATGAATGCACACCTCTGAATCCTGCCTCTGTGTTCTGAATTGGCAATGGAGTAGATAAGATTGCTAGGCACCTCTTTGCCTCAGAAAGATATAAGGATGAAAAAAATCCCAGTTAAGACTTTTTCTCTCCACTGCCCAAGGCTTTAGTATTAAATTAATACTAAAGTTACTTTGCACAGATACCTTTGGGAATAAACAGGTGACAGCAGCCCACATCAATTGCTGGATAATTTTACAGGCTGAAAAGGTGTGTTCCAGATTAATATTTGTCCTGTATGTTCTGCTGGTCATGCGTTTGGATGTGCACCATAGGTTCTGTTTCTACAATTCTTAAACATCTGATCAGCTAGAGGTGAGGATAAATGTTGTTTAAGCATGGGCAACAGAATAAAAATCATAGTACTTATGTTTCCATGTAAAATTTAGTGCTTCTTCCTGAGAGAGCAAACCTGATATTTCAGTAGCAAACATCTATTTCACTCTTGAGATACTTTAATTTAGCTAAACATATGTCACAAATAAAATATATTAGAATTAGACTGAAAGAAAAAAAGACTCATTACCTTTGTTAAGATCAGGGTTTCTCACTAGCTTAAATCACTGATGTGAAATTTTGCATAATGATGCATAAAAGGAAATATTTAAGAAACAGATTTTTCTAAAAGAAGTTGACAAGTTATTTCATGGCCTAAAGAGCCTCTGCTGTTCCTTGTAACCTTTTAATAAGCTGTAAAAACTCATTAGAATTATTCTAAGACACATTTTTTTCTTTTAAGATAGTTAAAGGAGAGACTGACTTGCATCATATTGGGGTTTCAATTTCAATTCCATCAAATTAAATTAAAGTACATTAAAATAGAAAGTAGGGTACAGTTTTCTTTTCCTTATCAATGTTTAAAAGAACAGAGTTTTTCCTAAAAAATGCAAGTTTTGTCTTTACACAGATCATATGTCCAGTATTCAAATCAATCTGAAATTTTTTGGAAAAGCTACTCAGATATATAATTTTCCCCCTTTAATTTGTAGGTGCTTTCTTATATGTTTGTTTTGGTATTTTTTTTAATTGATGTCTATTGTTTTCAAAATAAGCTGTATTCATATGCTCACTTATGTTTGCTTGGGTATCTGGAGATTTTTTACTAATTTGGAATACCTTAGATTTTCTCATTCATTCAATATAAATTATATGGCTGATTTTGTAGACTCTTTAACTGAATGGGTTGCTTGTCAAAGAAAATGAGACTTGTCATTTAGTGTTAGACAATTTACATCACAGATTTGCAATTCACCTTCTCTGAAAATGTAATGCTGGAACCATACATTTCTGCATAATTTTGCTAGCATTCTGAAGTTCTTTGAAAAGAACTTTATTGTAATTTGCATAACAATCTGTGAAATTTCTTAAAAATCACTACTGTTTTCTACTTCATTTGTTTTTTCAGACAGACGAAAGACTTAAAACTTAGCCTAAGTGTGATGGTGCAGTATGAAACTGCTGTAAAAGGGAGAAAAAGTAAAAAGGGAAGGGAAAGAGAAGAAAAAAGAGAAGACAAGGCAAGGCAAGAAGAAAAGGAAGGAAGGAAGGAAGGAAGGAAGGAAGGAAGGAAGGAAGGAAGGAAGGAAGGAAGGAAGGAAGAAAGAAAGAAAGAAAGAAAGAAAGAAAGAAAGAAAGAAAGAAAGAAAGAAAGAAAGAAAGAAAGAAAGAAAGAAAGAAAGAAAGAAAGAANGAAGGAAAGGGAATGCAATCCAATTAGCAGGATGGGATGAAATCTGAAAGAATAAGACCCAAAGCAAAGCATTTTTGCAGGAAAAGTCACTGTTATCACTGAGGTGCGAATGGTCTAGAGCTCAACTGCCTGCAGCTCACTCAAACATGCCAACCTACAATCAGCAAAGCTCCACTGAAATTGCAGGAGGGGCTGCTGAAAATTGATATAATAATAAATATAGGAATAAGTGACTGAATATATTTTTAGATAAAACTATTATATACTGGATTTTTGCTGAGTAATAAAAGGTGTATGTAATGAGATAAAACCTGAACGTGTTTACTTGTGTGTATAAAACCCCCTCCTGAACAAGCGTATGGTGAACATGCACATGGAGGTTTAACCTCTGTGTGTTCCCAGCACTGATTAAAGGTGTGCTTTTACTATACAGTGCATACTGAGTAGCTGTCTTTGGCTTCCCGGGTCCCCCCAAAGACACACAACCACACAGATGTAGTGTCAGAGGAGAAATCCGTTTGTTGTTTACAAGAATGCCTTTTTATGCTCTACATATAGTTTATACTTTTCTAACCACAATCGATAGCTAAGCCTTCCAGCACTGGACAGTTCAAATGTCAGCACCCACTGAGAAGCAGCTCTCATATCACTTCTCTCTTGTCCAATCCAACAATGCCGTGTTGTACAAACATCTTCCTTACATGAATGGCATGGTCAGCCCTTTCACTTTCAGTTCAGCTCCTTCTTCAGCTCCTGGGTCCTGTATTCTGCCTGTCATTTACTGGTTACAAAAAACATTCACTGACGTTTCCTACAGCTGTCCACACCCCTGACTGCAGGGATCACCTGAGCCTCCTGGTAGTACCACAGGACAGTGCAAAAAACACCTACATGTAGTGTGAGCAGGTGAACGATCTGCTCTGTGTGGTGGCAGAGCTTAAGGACCAGGTAGAAAGACTAAGGAGCATTCAGGAAAGTGAAAGGAAAATACATTGTGGAGTTACACCCTTCCATCTCTGAGAGACAGTCACCAGGAGTCAGATGATCCCCATGCTTCTTACCATCAAGCAGAAGGAGGAGATCTAGTAGATAAGGGGAAATGGAAATGGGTCTCTTCTCGGGGAGGTAATAATATTCACTCCCATCCCTACCATCTTTTCAGGTGTCTCTTCACAACTGGTATGAGGCCCTGGATCCAGAGGGTCAGGCAGACGAGACTGAAGAAAATAATTTTACTGCAGAGTCTCTCAATTATACTTCATCTGTCAGACAGATCACAACCTCTGGTATTAAAAAGAGAAGGGTAGTCCTAGTAGGTGAGTCCCTTCTGAGGGGAACAGAGGCCCCTGTATGTTGACCGGACCCATCCCACTGGGAAGTCTGCTGCTTCCCTGGGACATAAGTGTGGGCCTTCACCATGAGACTACCCGAGCTCATTCAGCCCTCTGATTATTACCTGCTTCTGGTTGTCCAGACTATCAGTGATGATGTTGATAAGAAGAGCACCAGGCTAATAAAAAAGGAATTGAAAGCTCTGGGTTGATTGATTGATTGATTGATTGATNGGGTCTCTTCTCGGGGAGGTAATAATATTCACTCCCATCCCTACCATCTTTTCAGGTGTCTCTTCACAACTGGTATGAGGCCCTGGATCCAGAGGGTCAGGCAGACGAGACTGAAGAAAATAATTTTACTGCAGAGTCTCTCAATTATACTTCATCTGTCAGACAGATCACAACCTCTGGTATTAAAAAGAGAAGGGTAGTCCTAGTAGGTGAGTCCCTTCTGAGGGGAACAGAGGCCCCTGTATGTTGACCGGACCCATCCCACTGGGAAGTCTGCTGCTTCCCTGGGACATAAGTGTGGGCCTTCACCATGAGACTACCCGAGCTCATTCAGCCCTCTGATTATTACCTGCTTCTGGTTGTCCAGACTATCAGTGATGATGTTGATAAGAAGAGCACCAGGCTAATAAAAAAGGAATTGAAAGCTCTGGGTTGATTGATTGATTGATTGATTGATTGATTGATGGGGCAGGAGTGCTTAGATCCTTCAGTGGCAGGGATGAATACTGATAGGAACAGGAGAACCTACATTACCAATAAATGGCTCAAGGGCTGGTGCCATTAGCAGAATTTTTGGTTTTTTGATCATGGGGCAACTTCTATTGCACCTGGCCTGCTAGACCCAGATGGGCTCCATCGATCTAAAAAGGGCATAAGAATTCTAGCCCAAGAGTTGGCAGGGCTAGCTGAGAGGGCTTTAAGCTAAGTTTGAAGGGGGAAGAAGATGAAACCAGGCTCTCCAGAGAGGAGTCCAGGGGTGGTATCCCAGAGTCAGGGGTGAAGTCAGCAGCCCTGCTGAAGTGCATGTACATTAATTAATGCATGCAGTATGGGTAATAAACAAGAGGAGCTGGAAGCCTTGGTACAGCACGAAAGATATGATGTAGTCACCATCAGGGAAGCATGGTGGGATGACTTGCATGACTCAAGCACTGCCATGAATGGTTACAAGCTCTTCAGGAGAGACAGGTGAGGGAGAAGGGGTTGAGAGGTGGCCCTGTATATTAGGGAGGCTCTTGATGCCATGGAACTTGAGATTAAGGATGGTCAGGTTGAGTGCCTACACTGACCAGAGAGAAGGCCAAAAAGACTGACATCCTGGTTGGAGTCTGTTACAGACCACACAACCAGGAGGAAGCCTCAGTCTTATGCCTTTGGTCACTAGTAAGGCTTTGTTCACAGGCCTTGCAACACTATTAGTTCTCCATTGCATCTGAATTTGAGGTTAATCACATGAACCAGAGCATATTGCTTTGCCAACACCAACAGACTGAAAAGGAATTCCTTGGATTTGTTTTCTGCATGTAGGATTGTTGCTCTAATGAAGCAATATAATTTTTTTGATCTGTGCACTTACAGATATCGTTTTTAATGGAAATACTTCATGTCCAATGATTAATGCAGGAGCACTGGAGATGCAAGAGGAAACGTACCACTTTTCTAACTTTCTTGATGCCTCTTAGACAATCTCCTTAAATACAATCCTCTGTCTCTGATGATCTGTATTTCCTTAAAATAAAGGACTTATTCACGTATATGTATGTATATAAATCTATATATGCGCATATATATAAAACACTAAATTACTGCTGCTTCCTTCTTCTACATTTTTGACTGAAAGCCTCTTGATTTGAAGCGTATAGTAAAGTGGGGGAGCTTTTCTTTTCCACTCCAAGAGGGTTCCCATCATCCCTGGAAAGTATTTTTCCATTGTGGGACACTGAGACTGATAGTCAGCAGTCTATTCTGAAATTTGAAACCTGCTGTTCTTAAAGTATTACTGCTCTCATGCAGTTATCATAGTTGAATGAGGCAGAATTTCTTTACATATAGATGGCATGCTATACACGTGAAAATGTGACACTGTGCTACATACTGAGTATGCAGTACTTGGAAAAGGTCCTGCTTATATGTACTGTCACATGTGAAATATCACAATTTTAAGCTTTAGTGTTTGCATATGAATTCCATGAGAGATTGGCTCCCTAATACCAATAAAATGTATAACTATAAAATAAAGAGAAAAAATTGAAAGAGAGGACAATTCAGAGAGACACCAAATTTCTGATATAGCTTGTATATACATTTATGTTTAATGAACCGAGAAAAAAAGTATAAAAGGCTAATAATGGTGTCATAGATTTTTTTATCTTTCAGTAATGGATTCCTTAAAAACTGGAGTGAAACCAGGCTATTTATGTCTACAATTATCTTTGAAATTAAAAAATAATCAGAATGTTTAGACTATTGAAACAGATGTAAAAAATCCTATAAATGAACTTCACTAGATGAAAGATGGGATATTATACTGAGGAGCTTCCTTATGCTGCATTACCCTTCCTTAGCGTAATGGGTTTAAAGATGAAGTTTTCCATTTTTCTGGGGGGAGGGGTTGTTTGTACATTTAAACCCATTTTTTTCCCCTTTTCTTGGAAGAGGTGCAGAAGCCCAAAAACAGCTGAAGCCCCCTTCCTCTTGGCGGCTTGGTGAGACCAGAGTGGGGATGCAGAGGGATGATGTGGAGCCGTTTCCCCCTGTACACCGCTGCCAGCACTGGGACCAGGAACGTGACAGGTGTGGAGCTGCTCCTGCTGCTTGTTGAGCACTTGCTGCGGGAAGGGTGGGGGCTGTGGAGTTACAGAGGTGCAGTGGCGGCCGTGCTGGTGCCATTTCCTCGGCCATCCCCCGCATTCCAGCGAACCAGATCACTGGTGGTGGAGCAGGCTGGAGGTGGTGCATGGAGGGTGTCTCCCTACTGGCTGTGGCAGCCGGGGCGCTCCCACAGTTTGCTGGAGCTTGGGCTGGATCAGGACTGATGGTGCCCCTGCCACGCTGGCACAGGGCCAGGGCTCTCTGCCTTGTGGTTGCTTGTGAACAACGCCAACGGCCCCTTCACAGTAGGTGAGCCCCTCTTGCCCTGCAGAAACTGTGGCTAGTGCGTGGGGCAGGGCCAGTACCTGGGCTGGTGACGCCACAAAGAGTGGCTCCACAGCGGTGGGAGCTGCCACTGATGGATGAGATTGGATGGCCCATAAAAAGCCAGAAACACGGAACTTTGGCCCCTTTCCTGGCCTTGTTGTCATCAAGAGAGGATCAGCTGCTGCCCCTTCTGGTCTCTCCCCATTCCCTGACCACATGGCACTTGGACAGTGACAGCAGGAGACTACCCAGTGGCAATGCAAATATGGTATCTTCCCCTTGGGTTTCCTCAGGGGGTCCTTTTCACTGTTCCCATTTTTTTCAGAGGCTCCTAGTCTAGGACCAGTTGCCATCTTCAGGCCAGCCTTTCTTCCCTTCCTTCCCTTGCTCCACAGGCTAGCAGCCAGCCCAGAGGAGCATCATTCATTTTTTTTCTTTTTATTGCACAATATTGTCAGGTCAGTTGTTTGTAACTGGTTTGTGTCTTAGAGGGGTTCCATAGTTTATAGAGCCCCTAGATAAATAAACTGTTTGCTGTTGTTTCCTATTAAGTCTCTCGACGTTTTTACTGCCCCCTAGCGTCAAACCAGGACACTTAGTTACATGCTTTAGGAAGCAATACTTAGATCTAGCTGAACTTTTCAATATGGTCACTTTTGAATTCCATCGTTTCAATTTATCTTCTCATATATCCATTTCTCAGCATATACCCGGCTTTAAACTCTGTAGTAACCCCATTGGATCAACTGGGTCCTGTAAGTTTAATGCATGGTTAAGTTTTCAGAGGATCAAGATGGCACTTAATGACTGATTTTGAAATTTAAATGCACCATTTAAATGCACCTCTTATTAACTGGTTTTGAGGCCAAAAGGCCAGCTGCTGTGTTATTAATGTATATTTTAATCTGAAGATTTAGTTGTAAAGACATGGAATCCTCTATTATTATTGCCCGGACTATTGTATATAAAACTGTTGAGACCAAAGATCAATTATTTTATTTAAAGTTACTGCAAACTGAGATTAGCTGAAGCCAAATATGTTTCATTGCACCTCTAAGTGTATACAAGGATCGTTAGGAGCAGAACTTGGTTCTTTTATTTCTTTTAGTATGACTATAAATAGAAAATGTTATTTCATCCATTTATAAATTAGATCTTCATTACTCATTTGTGGTTTGTTATACACTGAATCTAAATCTGTCCTTTCATATGACACAGAATGAAGATCCCCGTCACCTGTAATTGCTGTTTGTGGAAGACAAGATCTATGTTATTTTTTCCCAGGGGAGTGAATGTATGCCATGTTTAATATAATAAAATTTTATTTTCCCCATGATTTATTCAGTAATCTAAGTCTAAATCCTTTCTCATTCTTCACTGCTGACAGTTTGAAATCCCAAAGTATTTATAATTTTTTGTGAGGTTATATTTTTTCCTTTTTTTTTTCAGCAGAAACCACATATGAATGTCAAATGAACTGATGCTAACCAAGAAAAAAGCTGAGATTCTTATCAATACAAGCACAAGGATCTGCCAGGAACCTGCAGACCAGCTCTGATCAGCCACTGGTAACTGTGCAATAAACATTTAATCAAGAAGAATCTGTAGAACATCCCATTTTAATGTCACAGTATCACAGTATCAGCAAGGTTAGGAGAGACCTTATAGATCATCAAGTCCAACCTACAATCTAACAGCCACCCATCATCTAAACCATGTACCAAGTGCCTCATCCAGCCTACTCTTGAACACCTCCGGGGTCAGTGACTCCACCACTTCCCTGGGCAGCTCATTCCAATGGTGGATCACCTTTTCAGTGAAGAATTTCTTCGTAATACCAAGTGTAAACCTCCCCTGATGGAGCTTGAGACTATATCCTCTTGTTCTGATGCCAGTTGCCTGAGAGAAGAGACTGACCCCTGCCTGACTACAGCCTTGTTTCAGGTAGTTACAGACAGCAATAATGTCTCCTCTCCGAGTCTCCTCTTCTCCAGACTAAACAACCTCAGCTCCCTCGGCTGCTCCTCATAAGGCTTGTGCTCCAGCTCCTTCACCATCCTTGTTGCCCTTCTCTGAACACGTTACAGTAACTCAAAATCTTTCTTATACTGAGAGGTCCGGAACTGGACACAGTACTCAAGCTGTGGTCTAACCAGTGCTGAGTACAGGGTAAGGATAACTTTCCTAATCGTGCTGGCCACACCATTTCTGATGCAGGCCAGGATGCTATTGTCCCAACAGAGTGTGGCTACAAAATGCTTAAAATCAAGCAAGAAGAAAGAATAGTCACATTTGAAATGTGCAAGAGGAATAGAAAGAGGGAAATAGAAAAAAGACTTCAGTAGAACAGCAAGGAAATTGAAGACTCCAGACACCAAATGTGGTCACCTCTGAGACAGAGAGCCTGGTCTATCAACAAAGACAGATCTACCATCTTAAATCGTTTCTCTATCTGTGTGTGATCTGCACAGAAAAGTCTCTTCTCACCCCCCAAAATTCTAGAAATTATACAGAGAGATTATTAGGAGGGATACTTTCTGAATGTTGCATGAAATTTAAAACCACAGGATTAACATAGTCTACATAAAGTGCAAATGGACAGTGAGTCAGTTTTGTCCTGGATCCCACGAGCAATGTCAAGAAAAAAGCAAATGTCTTTAAAAGGAAACTGCAAATACTACATTTGATAGAGATCTCCTAGTAAAAAGCAGTGTTTTGGAATCCAGATGAATATTACTGCAATGACACTGTTTCAAAAACATGTTGCTGAAAGTTAATTAACTGCTTATATTTGGAGTGAAGCCTTCGGTAATGTTGAAAATTTGTAACTCCTAGGAATGTGCATCTTCTTAAAATGATTACTTCATAATATTTTATCATCCCAAATCATCAGATGAGCCAATTCTTAAGAATCTGAGCTATATTAGAGGTCTTCTTGGACCCTGTAGTGAGCATCATCTATTAAAAATAATCTCAGAGGTATATTCTATATCAATGTGTATTTTCCTCCTGCTAGCCGCTTCATTCTGGCATCTGTGTTAATAATTCTCTGAGACAAGTCTCTCAGGGTGTGCTGTGCAAAACATAGTGCTAAAGATTCCTTTTCACCTGTTCATTCTGCACACCTTGTCTAAAATGAGATACATTGAGAAGGTCTGGAAGAAACAGGAAAATTACCATAGTTTTTCCCCAAGGCCAATATTAAAAACTTCTCCCTTCATGTTGCTCCTTCCAAAAGCAGGAAGTAAGACATTTTCCTCATCTGTCTGTGGAACCATTTCTGTGAATATTTGTTAAAATAAAATCTGTAAATTCTTCTTTCTGTTGACAAGAATTTTAGCTGCTCCCAAGATATTACAGAGTTTCATTTGTTTTCTAGGAAAGTTTGTGGAACACAAAAACAATTTATAAATAGACCTGTTTCAGACCAGCAATGTTTGTCCCCTATTTTCAAAATGCTTATGTATCAGACAACTTTGCAGATTAATACATGTCACCTTTAGCAGCTTTCCATTTTTGCTTATAAGTATAGACTTCAAGTTCCTGGCTAAATCACTGCCTGTATTCTAAAATAATCATGTGCTTTGGTTTTTGGGGGGTTGTGTTGGTTTTGTTTTTTCTCTTTCAATTATGTTTCATTTTTAAATTTGAGGCTTGAGAGTAAAAATATTAAATGAATTTTCAAATGTCTTTTTTATGAAGATCCAGATACTCATATTTACTGAGTGAAATGCCATTCTGCACAGGCTTGGTACATTCCATAAAGCATCTGGTTTAACAAGTTTCAGAAAATCATTGCCCTTTCTCTGTACTATTCAGCTTTAACTATTAGATTAAAAACCACACCAACAGGGTGTGCTGGAAGTGCTTAAAAATGTTTTGCTGGCTCTGTGTCCACAAGGTGTCAGTGTGGATTCTTAAATCATTTCTACTGCTATTCTCTACCTTATATTATTGAACAATCGTGACAAATTCGGGCAACCCCTCCGCAGACATTTCCTTTGCAGCTGAGAGGGATTTTCATCATGTAAATAAAAATCCCATTATTGACCTGGGTCTGACCTCTGCCATTTAAGGGGATCAGGCTGGTATTTCTAATCTTTCCTTGGACGAGAAGAACTAAATTTGGATGTGTCTATTGAACACAGAGACCAGTGAAACTGTTTTGACAGCTGGCACCACCAGCAGCGCTAGTGGGTTTGAGCAGTAGCAGACACTGCAGAGTCGCAGGTAACCAATCTGGAAAAGAAACAAGGTGTTAATGCCATGGGGCTGTGAAAGCTAACTAAAATTGCTCAGAGACAAAGCTTATTAAGGCTAGGATCATTACAGTGTTAATGGAGCATAGTGATTTTTTTAACATGAATTAATATTTCTGCATTGGCTTGCATTACATCATCTGGATGCTAACATGTTGTTGGTTTTAACTGGTTATCTCAGCCTAACATTTAGCAATAGGTGCTGCATATTCATCTCTTTCTGTTTAAAGCCTGTTAAGCTTGATAATTTTAGTTCAGGTTGTTTTCTGTCTTGCTATTTATACATCCCTGTAGAGAGGGAAAAAGCTGACAGAATTTGGTAAGCTTTCAATGCCCAAATAGCTGTTGCTTAAATCCCACTGAATTTCATCTGAGTTGCCAGCTTTTGCTGAGGAGAATTTGATTGACCTGAATACTATGCATATGTAGCACATAAGAGGCATTTAATGAAGTCTCACACACCATTGTTTTGAAAGCTTGCTTGAAAACTCGTAAGAGATCCTGATAAACATTTTATTAGAATGCATTTTTAATCAAAATTGTTTACTTCATGCAGCTGGGTATAGGAGCTATTAAAACTCTTTTCTTTAGATAAATGAACTGAAGATAACTGTAGCTGGTAGACGACTTTATAAATAATATTCTGTAAGACTTGAATAGAAACAATGGTTTTGTACCAAAATTATGATAGATCTACGGAAAACATCATCTAGCAGTACGCATAAAGGGAATGTGAGTGATGTGGCTTGTATAGCAGACTCTGTTTTTATTTCCAATATGACTTTCAGTGTAAGGCAAACAGTCGGGAAGCTACATCTATAAAAGCCAAAGCTGCTTTTTCTAGGCAATTAAAAACAAGTTTAAAAATGTATCCTTTACTTATCATAAGGAAGATCACTTTTTTTTTTTTTTNATAGACATGAAATAATGCATTAAAAACCCTTGAGATTTCAGGTTGCACATATAAGTTTTGAATTGTGTTTCATAAGACAAATTCTTGTACTATTGCATTACATCAAGATGAAGTGATATATTCTTTTTTGCATGATTTTTATATTATACTTTTCTGTGTAATGGTAATTCTGATCATCTTTAAATGTAACTCAGGTGTGAGAGGTATGAGAATCTGAAGAAACACTGTACGCTTCCCATATTTATTATCCTATGAAAAGCTGTAGTGTTATTTAAAATAACATGATGAGATATTAGATCTCAGATATTTGTGGGGAGAAATTATTTGTAAATGTTAAGAGAGTGCACTACTGTTCAAAATTAATAATCTGAGTCTTTGAAGTTTTATGATTCTCCAGTTATTTGTTATGTCCCTGCCATGTTTTCAGTATTTGTGTTACTGACTCCTTCTCTCATATTCCCTTTGTCAGGGACCTTAGGAATTGATATGAGGAAAATATTGCGAAATATTAGAAATATTATTCCAAATTTGTGAACATATCAAATGTCCTTGTGGATCTCAATGACTCAAACGAAAAAGAAAAGGATTTTAGTCTATGCAAGCATCTTTTGTTTCGTGAAAACGTTATAGAAGAAAATATCAAATGGAGAATATAATTCTTGTTAGTACCATGTGTTCCAGTTATTCAGTCTTTGCTATGGATTCAGTTTCTGGTACAGAACACTTGTTTTTCTCTGTTTTGAGGAAAGATTACAATTTCTGAAAGACATGATTTCATGATGATAGGTTTTTGATTGGCCTTTACTATACTGGTAAGTTCAGAATCTTAGGCAAGTGTTAGTGTATATACTGCCTTTGGCTTTTTGTTTTGTTGTTGGGGTTGTTTTTTTTCAGTCTATATTAGCAGGTAGGATTTTCCCATCAGTAAAATTTCTGTAATTTTCAGATGTAAACAATAGTATCTGTTCAGAGAAATAGTGTTTAGCTTCTAAAGCAAATGACAATATCATTTTAAGATGCTTTTATCTACAGTAGCAACTGGACTACAATGTGCTGATTCATATCAACAGGAGCTAAAGGACAGGTAGATAATTCCACACCTCTGACCTCATTAGAACGCACTGATGATACTTCAGTGGGGTTTGGCCTTATTCCTAATTGAAAGAAGTGCTGAGTACAGCTAATGCCTGCCTACTTTTTGGGTCTGAGCTTGCAAACCGGTATCTGAAGAAGCTTTGATGACCTGGTTAAGGGCAAAATGACCCCTTTTGAAAGGCATGGAAACAACAATAGAAATACTCTTCTGACTGATAAACCTCCTTATACATGTGACTATATTTTGTGATGATCAAATGTCTAGATTTGAGGATATTTTTCATCCAATATCTTAAGGAAAAGAAGATTATACTTCTTTTCCCCCTAACCCTTGGCAATTTAATAAAATTATGAAAGATATGAAAAACACCTCTAAGATAATTAACTTCCTTTAAGCTTCACAAAAGCTGAGAGGAGAAAAAGTCAAGTCACTTCACCTCATGGAGAAAAAGGTAAGTGTTATCTCATGGAAGGGCAGCACAGAGGGCATGAACAACTCAGGGTGTTTCTGGAGGGCATTGCTGATAACTTCAAAACTGATGACAGGAGATGCAGTAATGCAGCTTATTCTTACAAAAAATGTAGAAATGGACAGGGATGTGAAACCTGAGGGCAGCCTTGGCTTCAGACACTATAAGTTCAGCAATGGAGTTCAGGATCCAGAGATGATGTATCAAGGCAAAAAGCAGAGTCACAAACTAACTTCAGGAGACAAGACTGGTTTGTCCAGGGACCTGCTTAGAAAAATGTCATGGAAGACAGTCTTTGAGGAAAAAATAGCTCACAGAATCACAGAATATGACAAGTTAGAAGGGACCCATAAGAATCACCAACCCTAAGCCCTGCACAGATCATCCCCAAGAGTCACACCATGTGTCTGAGAGCATTGTCCAAATGTGTCTTGAACTCTGTCAGACTTGGTGCTCTGGCCAATTCTCTGAGGGGACTCTTCCAGTGCCCAACCACCCACTGGGTGAACAACCTCTTTCTAATATCCAACATGGTAGGTTTACAAGGATAGCGTCTACTAAGCTAAAATATTGTTTAACCCCATGTGCAGGGGAATGGCAGAAGGCCTGCAGAGTTGAATAAGTAGCTCCTAACTGAACTCAGACTAAAGAGGAAACAGACAGGCTGAACCTGCTTCAGGTAGCTGTGCAGAGAAGAAATACAGAAACATTGTTCAAGCATGAAGTGTTATGAAAGCCAAAAACACATATGGAATTGAATCTGGAGGAGAACAGGATGTATCACAGAATGGGCTACTAGAAGTATGCTGACAGCAAAAAGCAGACTAAGGTAAATATAGGTCTTGCACTGAACTCAATGGGGAGCCTAGTGACAAATGCTGCCTTTGTCCCACTCACTGCTAGTAGGATTTGTCTTCAGGAATACTAGGCTCCTGCCACAGTGTGAAAACCTCTGTAATATTGCCTGAATACATAAGGGCTGTCTTTTCAGGGCTGACTTTCTGCAGATTGATTTATAAATTAGATAGTGAAACTATCCATGATTTTTTTTCCACTGAAATTTTACTATGATCCCATAGAATTATATATGTATTTCTTGATCTCTTATTCAGCAAGAGAATTAATGATCTGATGAAAATATGGTTTTGTCTGAGAGGATAGGGTAGGGTGGTCTTGTCATTATGGTGTGGACCAGAGAGAAAAGATATTCTGATATTTATTCTGATGTTTAAGATCATTGGCAAGTTGTTTTGGATAAAAATTAATGTAATAATTTGAAAGCTGAAGTTGTACTAAATGCTTCTAGTTCACTTCCTCTGCTTTTTTTTACTGTGACTTTTCTTCTCAAGCTGGGGTAGAAATTCTTCTGTACTCTTGTCTGTTTTCCTGAATATTCAGATTATGTTTGGTTCATGGGTTGACATGTAGTGCCTCTTTTTATCATGCTTACACTCAACATCCACACTGGAATTTTAGTAACAATAACTGATCATAAAAATAATCATCCTAACAACTTTAAGAGAGTAAAATGGAGTGACATATTCAGTAATACTGCCAAGCTATATACCTTTAATTGAATCTAATTATGAAGACACGCAGTTAACGCATTAGTAAGGATTGACCTAATTTACTGAATTGTGCCACAAAAAAACTTCTGAAGCACTATTACCTTGCTCTAAATATAATAAATTAAAAAAATAAAAGACAAAAACCCCTCATCATTCAATCCATGCAGCTTTGGAGCCCACTTAACACAATCCAATAAGGTTTTTGGAAAGGTTTAAATGAAGCAATACACATAAAAAAGTTCATAAGACAACTCTGAAGAAACTGGTTAAATCTTGTTATTCCTTATTGTCTGCATCAGGAGTTTAATCACATGTTTCAGGAGACCATTACCAAGTGTATCTCTGAAAATAAGATTGTCATTGACGTTGTGTTATTGGCACAATAATATACCTGTTGCTGCTGTAAATGATTGTTTCATATCCAAAAATTGATCTGGTTTCTGAGAGATCAATGAGAAGTAGTTTATCTTTTGTCACAGAGTTTATGTTATGCTTTAATCTTATTATAGCTCTCAAGAAAATCAAAGAAAGTCTTATTATAGCAAGAGTTGCACAGCCATAGTGTAGTTTAAGGTTTAAGGTGTAGTTTGCATGTCCACTTTAAATCTTTTATTCCAAGGGGATGTAACCTAGCATTGGATTTGAGCTAAAGCTTGACATAGTGATCTTATCACTATGGGAGATAATTTCTGTGGTGGTTTGAACCACTATTTTTCACTAAGGGTATGCCCAATGATGACAAAAAGACTAAACAGAATTTGAACATCAGGGAAACAGTTTATTCGTCTGAGGCTCAACCAGGAGGAAGCAAACAGCTTAGGGAACCCCCAGACTCAACACAAAAAACCACCTGACAAAGTCATGCCAAAGGGGAAAGAAAAAAAGAAAGGGAACAACTGCTTCTCAAAGGCCATGCAGGCTGGCCAAGGAAAAGGAGGGGAAAGGAAAGGGAAGATGCTCCTCTCTCTCTCTCTCTCTCTCNCCCTCCAAGTCCCACGCGAATCTTGCTGTCTTCTTCCTGGCTTCGTCATCTTCTGATTGGCCAGTGGTCCGGGCTCCACCTCTCTTCCAGGATCTTCACTTCCAGCAAAATGGCAGTTCCTGCCAAAAACTGCATGTTTGGTGATTGGAGGCACCATGTTTTTACCAACCGTGGGTCACCTGCGGCACCCTTGGAGTGGCCACCCTCCCTCCATGTGGCCACTGCCAGCATGGTGCCAGCGCGAGGCATTACCACGGTCCCAGGGACTCCTGCAGGAGGGACTTCTTGGGACTGCAGGGCCACCCATGACTGTCTGGGGCAGCTGCCAGCACGGCCGCTGCCCACCGCTGACTGCGGCTGCTGGGGCACTCCTGAGGTCGCCACCCCACACCGCGGGCACTCGCTGCTTGCAGGAACCTGTCGTGGGTGGCTGGGCTGCCCATGGGGGCGCCCACTGAGGCCAGGACCCACACAGATCCCAGCCAGGGCACCGCCAGCAAGGAATGACCAGTGGGGTGTCTATGCTGGGGTGTGCAGTCCCCGCCAGCTTCCCCTGTCACTGCCAGAGCCCACCACAGGTAACAGGGACTGGGGCCGGCCACCGCCTGGGGGAACAGGGAGCGGTGCTGCCTCACACGGGCCAGGAGCCGCTGCTGGGAGCTGCTGCCCCTTGTGCTAGCTCCACACCAGCCACCCTGCTTGTGCCGGGTCCGCGCACCCACCCTGCACTGTCGCAAGACCTGGGCTTGCAGTGCTGCGGGCGCTGGCCACGGCTGCGGCTGCTGCCGGCAGCACCGCTCCTGTCTCTCCCCCTGGTGCTGTGGCCATGCTGTGAGATGAGCTGCTCCTTGTCCCCTGCTGCCACTGTTCCCCCACTACGGGAACCAGGGCCAGGAGAGGAGGAACACCACCCCCGCCCCGGCGCTGATTTGCAGTGAGTGAGGATGTGGGCTTCACACTAGTCAACCGCAGCTGCTCTCCCAACCTAGGGAAGACCACAGGGAGACGGCTGTGGCGACCCCTGACTACGGGAACCAGGGCCAGGAGAGGAGGAACACCACCCCCGCCCCGGCGCTGATTTGCAGTGAGTGAGGATGTGGGCTTCACACTAGTCAACCGCAGCTGCTCTCCCAACCTAGGGAAGACCACAGGGAGACGGCTGTGGCGACCCCTGCCTCCCCCAAGCCTTTGAAAGACAAAAACAGTGAGAAGCACCCTCCCTCCGGGAACCCAAGGGGAAAAGATGCCACACTGTTGCAGCTGGGTGATGTTCTGTCATCACTGCTGGGGCTCCGATGTTGCTGTGATCTCACTGAATGGCCAAGGGACCTGGGAAGGAGCAGCCATNTGGGCTTCACACTAGTCAACCGCAGCTGCTCTCCCAACCTAGGGAAGACCACAGGGAGACGGCTGTGGCGACCCCTGCCTCCCCCAAGCCTTTGAAAGACAAAAACAGTGAGAAGCACCCTCCCTCCGGGAACCCAAGGGGAAAAGATGCCACACTGTTGCAGCTGGGTGATGTTCTGTCATCACTGCTGGGGCTCCGATGTTGCTGTGATCTCACTGAATGGCCAAGGGACCTGGGAAGGAGCAGCCATGCTTCTCCCAGCATCAATGGAAGCTGGAAAGAGGCAGGAGTTCTGTGTTCTGTGGCTGTTATGGGCTACCAATCCCGTGTGAACTTGGGGTCCTCTTCTCGACCAGGCTGTCCTCCCTTTAGATGGCTGTATTGGGCACCGTCCCTTGCCGAGATCTTGCCATGAGGCAAAGATGGCGCTCCCGCAAAAAATCGCCTATGTGACTGCTCTCGCCAGTAGGAGAGGGGGCACTGCTGACACCCTGCCAGCACCAGGGATGCCTGGGGCCTAGGGGCTCTGCCAATGGGCCGCCTCTGCTGCCATGGATTTACTTTGGGCAGCGGCGCTGGCCTGGGGGGCCAACCCTGCCCCATGCACCTGCTGCCACTGCTGCTGGG
The DNA here is from genome assembly GCA_013399895.1 of Serilophus lunatus. Taxonomy (NCBI): domain Eukaryota; kingdom Metazoa; phylum Chordata; class Aves; order Passeriformes; family Eurylaimidae; genus Serilophus; species Serilophus lunatus. The sequence continues at coordinate 161,199 of VXBA01001251.1, forward strand.
GTCTGGCCCCACACCCCGTGGCTATCAGCATGGCCGCGGGGCGAGCTGCCGACTCCAGGGAGAATCCCTCTGCTTTTAGCATGGCTGCTGGGCTCTGGGAATCCCAGGAGGAGGGACCAGGGGCTGCCGGGGGGATTTGGGGCCAGCTTGCCACCCCATGGCACCTGGGGACATCCTCAGCACAGCCCCGGGGGTGGCCTGCCTCTAGGCACGGGCTATGCCAGGCCAGACCCCGCTGGCATTTGGGGACGGTCCCAGCACAGCCCCAAGGGACCTCGCAGCCAGGCATAGCCCTGGCCCAGGCCAGCCCACAGGCACTTGGAAACACAGCTCTGGGGATAAGCCCTGCCCGGCCTTGTGGGACCCCCGCACACCCCCCCCCACCCCCACCCTGGGTAGGCCCCACAGCCAGGCATGGCCTGGGAGACCCGCAGAGCCCAGGGAGAACCCGAGCTTCAGCACAGGCTGCACCCGGTGGGGCACAGCTGGGAAGAGCCCCTGCCCCAGCACAGTCNGACATGGTCCTGCAGTCACTCCCTGCAACCACCTGGGGAGGGATTTCATCATCCAAGTTGGCTGTTTCCCTTCTCAAGGAAAGAAAAAACCCAAGTTTAAACAAAACAGTCTCCCCCCTCCTCCCAAGACAAAACTGCTTTCCTTAACCCACTACAGATACAATGACAAAAGTGTTCATGTGTGAATGATATTCAGCAGACTATAACTTTACCACCAGTGACAGATATCTATGTTAAGATTTTTATTCATTAAAATTAGGAAAATTAATAAACTATTTCTCTTTCTCAAATTGATGAGAAAATACGTTCAGGATAGCTGAACTCAGAACATCTTTGAGCACCAAAAAAAGGAGGGCTAATCCTGATTCCATTCGATCCCGCTAAAGATTTTTCCGTTCTTATTCTGACTGAGAACTTTCCTCATTATTTACGTCTGTTATTATTTGTGTCAGTAATGTAAAGTGTCAGCTGAATGCCATTTGCTCATAGAGAATGGATAACAGTAAAACACAGGCAAAACCTTGTCCAATCCCACTGAATTCACTAGCAAAGGTTCTGTCGACTTCAACACCCAGAAAAACTGGTTAAAAGGAAGATGTGCACAGATAGAGAAAAAAAAATCAGAACTATTCAGTGTTTTGGTGAATCAAAGATCCAGAAATCACATCTAACAAAAGAGCTCTATTAGATGGAACTTTCCATTTATTGACAACACTGAGACCCATTGGGATTTATACAATTTAAACGAAAAAACTCAACTACGTGTTCTAACTATTTCATTCCTCCCCTTTTTACATCATCCAGGGTTTCCAGGTTTTCCAGTTTTCTTCTAGTGTTTCATTCATGAAACAATGCCGCCATCTCATGTCTTCTTTCAACCATGAAATGAGTCTGGGGTCCCATTGACTTCATCATCATAGTCGTCATTGCTAAAACTTCGGCTGACCTTTCCACGTTGGAAAATCCTCAATATAAGCACAACCCAATTTCATTAAACTTGATTCCTTACCTTATTGTTTTAACTACCTCCCTTAGACATAACATTTATCTTTATTTAAAGATCATCTACTGTATTCCTTAACTAAAACAATTTTATATTGAATTAAACTCCTTATTGGATTCTTTTCTATTGATTAAATTTTTTAGGGTACATTGGTCTCCAAGAATACTTTCTACAGGTGCATAGCTCAGCATTTATCCCTAAGTCAAGCATGACCCTAACTGTGCTTAAGCAAAATCTCATGTCCTAACTTTAAGATTCTTTGATTACATGAGACATAGTTGCTAAATACATAAAATCATATTCAAAAATTGTTGTCGGAGTCGATCTGAGTCAAACACGAATCTTCACAGAAGTATGGTGAATGCTCGTTTATTGCAGAAAAGGTGCAGTTTAAATAACACTCCATTTCCGTACATGTGAAATGTGTGCTATTTCTCTACAGTATTGGCTACCTTACATTGTTCACGCGGCATAGCTAACAAGCTAATTGGTTATACATTTGCATACTCACACCCCCTATGTTTACATTCTTCTTACTTTACTCTTTCTATTTTTGCCTAATTATTTTTCTATCTTCAATTTAGCTCAAGGCCGAGCCATCCTTGTTTTTGAGGCCCAGGCACTGCTTAAGCATGTAAGCTTCGCTGCGCCCTCTCTCTGCTGGAAATTCCTCTATAAAAAATCATTATCTTTATATCATCCCCCACTTTTAATATACTTCCTATGAATTATTTTGCGATAAATCTTGATGTTTATGTTTCATCCCAATTGATAATGTCATTACTTAGAATGCTAGTTTCTTTAAGCCGCGCTAAAACATTAAATTTACTGTTGTTAAAAGCGCCACCACAATCAGTACAATCAACACTGGATGTATTGCTACATTTAAAATTTAATCCTTCTTTTGACCTAAGTTTGATTCTAATTCTAAGTAAAGCAATTGGCGATGCCTGATACCAATAAAATTTTGCTTCTTGACAAATCTTAGATAATTGTTGTTTGATTAAATGATTTATTTTTTCCACTTGTTCACTAGTTTATGAGTGATAGGGAATATGGAGTTGCCAATCTATACCTAAGGCTTTACTAATTTGCTGAACTACCTGTGAACAAAAATGCAAGCCTCTATCAGAAGATATTGCTCCTGGTATCCCAAATCAGGGTATGATTTCCTTCAGGAGGACTTTTGTTACTTCTCTGGATTTGTTTGTTCTGCAATAGAAGCCTTCTGGTCAAACAGAGAAAGTGTCAGTTACTACTTGTACTCCCCTTTTCTTGGGAGTTTAGAAAAATGAATTTGCCATTGTTGTCCTGGCATGTTTCTTTTCCCAGTTGCACCAATTTGAATTTTATTAGAGGTGTGGGGATTGCTCTTCAAACAAATTTCACACTGACTGTTGACTTGATAGGTAATTGTATAAAGTTTTCAGCCTATTATTTTCTTGGTCAATTCTGCATACAGGGTATTTGCTACCCAGTGTGGAACGAGTGTGGAATGGAGTGAGACCATATACTCTGTTCCCTACATCACTTGTGTAGTATCATACTTGACAAAGAATTTCTAACCCATCCTTAAAGAACTCTGATGATTAAAGATCGTGGAACACCTTAAGAAATAATTATCCTTATCCTCATTGTTATCCTTGTCCTCATACTTGTCATTACCCTGTGGCATATTTTGCAATATATTATTGATCAGTTCTTATTCAGCTTCCAGTTCAAAATAGTGTCATCCTTTTTCTCAAAAAACCTATCACTTGGTTGTTGTTTATCTGTCTATTTTCTCTTCAGTAAAATAAGCTCTTTATCCTTAATGACCAAAGATATTTATTTTACTCATACTTTTTATTTTTCTTATTTATTAATGTAATTTTATAAGCCTTGTGAAGGAAACATAATGCAGGTATCTCCCAAAAATGCCAGGAGTGGAAGGGTTTAGGAAAATTTATTTCTGAAGGCAAAAACACTCAGAACATCAATTTAACAGTGTTACAAACACCGGGCTTTGGGAAAAAGACAGACTCTCTTCTTCTTGAGAATTTTATTTCTCCTGTCCCCATCCTGCTGCTGGAGCTTTCTGAAAATCTGCAATTTTATCTCCTTCCTAGGGTAGACAGTCAACCCCTGTGGAATATGAGAGGAGAAAACCACAAATGCACTAGTGAGAAAGATGGCTCTTTCTCCTGTAGGAGAATTTCCCAGAGTGAACATGCCTTAAACTCCTTGAAAATAAGTCTTCTGAATTCATCTACCCCTACAAGCCTGTTCTTCAGGTCCCCAGAAGTCATTTTCAGCTTAGCATCCATTCAGTTTTAACAAGGATACTCTCTTTTTCATCATCCAAATTTTCAGAAATGCAAACAGAAATACCAAGACAAGCCAGGTTTAGAGAGTTCTAGTGCAATGGAGATTAGCAGCCATTATAGGTAAGGGGGTTTGTTCAATCAGTTTTGTACTCTGTTGTAAGCTCTGTAATACTCAACTATTGTTCATGAAAAGTCCTATGAATCAGTTAAGAGCCTTAAGAGAAGACAAAATGTTTGGATTACATTGCTTTTCCCATCACAGGAGGAATGGGAATATTGTCCTGGACAATATATAAACTTGCTGCTTATCATCTTGCAATCTACAAGATGGTTACAGTCTTTTTGTTTGTTCTGGTTGATTTTCTGGAAGTGGAAACTGACAAGACTGTAATTCTAGTGTAAAACATTCATTTTTTCTGTTCTTCTGGCCTCCTTCCCATAGATTCTCAAGAATACCTAGTAGCATCCTCTTTTTCATATAATATATTTATGCATATAATAATTCATATAATATAATCAGATAATTCTACTTCAAAGAAATAGGAAAAACAGGGAAAGTAAGAGTGTTTTTATATTTATGTTTTCATTTAACACTACTGTTTTTCACCCTTTCTATCTGTGGTGGTTTAAGCACCACAATATTAACTAGGGGGCACTCTTAGTACTGACGAGAAGAATGACAGAATGTGACAACAGCGAAACACTTTATTTGTCTGGAGCTCAAAGAAAACACAGTTTAGGGAACCCCAGACTCAACACATAAAAACAAGCACCCGGCAAAATCACAAAAAGGAAAAACCAAGAAAAAAGGAATAAGGGAACTGCTTTCAAAGGCCAGCCAAACTGGCCACAGAGAGGCAGTGGAAAAGGAAGAGCCACTTTCTCTTTCTTCTGGAATCTCTGAAAAAAACAACAACACAGTGAAAGGTTCTCCCCCCCCCAACCCGGGATGTTATTTGGGGAAGCTTTCAACCTGTAGTTGTGCTCGTGTGGCTCCAATGCCGATGGAGGTGGGCTGAGTCAAGCCACGGGGCCTGGGAGTAGGAGAGGGGGAGCCGTGCTGCTGCTCTCCAG
>VXBA01001251.1:166587-198363 GCA_013399895.1 Serilophus lunatus
TTTCCCCCCCCCGCCCCCCCCAAGAACCTGCCAGCCCCCCTCCCTGCCCCCCCCCCCCCTCTCCCTTTTCAACCCACTACACTATCTTAGTACATTGTTGAAATTCAATCAAGGATTATGGCTTCTCCTAGACTAGGACAATAAGGAAATATGAATGAAAAGTTTGTTTCTCCTCCAACAGAATTTATAGTTCAAGTAGATCTACTCTTATTTAGGCTGATGGATAAATCAGTCCTTGAAACCTGTAAATGAATATTGGCTTTGTGATCTGTGGTTGTATCACAGTAGCAAGTATTATGGTAAAATGATTATGAATTTGTAGAGTAATTATTGCTGTAGATCTGACACCCAAACTATGTGTATTTCAAAGATTAGTCTTGGGTTTCAAATATACTATGGAGGTCACTTTTGTAGGAGCATGTAAACTCTACATCTTCCTTCTGCCTTTCTTCAAAACTGAAAAGCTGAAATACAGTTGTTTTCTCTATTGCTGACTTGCTGTGCCAAAACTCAATGTGGCCTGTGTTAACGGATAAATCTGAGCAGTCTAGTGTGACAAAAAGTCCAGCATCTTCTAGAATTTTAAATTTTTTGTAATCACTGTGATTACTAAGACCCTAGTTAAATGAGTCTTGCTGGGTGTAAAATATGGAACCTACATTAAAGAGAATCTGTGCACGTACATGGACAAATGCGTATTTAAGTTATTATTTTCTTTTGTTTACTGAGCCTTTACATGTGCCTTGTGGAAGCAGAGTAATGAGTGAGGATTCATCTACTCATCTAACTAAACATCTTCAAGTTAATTGGTGGGTTTCTTCAGACCTTGGAGGGGCATTGTGTGTAATGTGCAAGGGGGTTTGGTGTTTGTTTGTTTTTGTTTTTTTGTTTTTTTTTGTAGTAGTAGTTGTAGTAGTTTCCTGCCAAGGCATGCCTTCAGTGCATGCTGTGATATCAATGACAGGAAGGATATAGAGTATAGGCTGTGCTCTCTTATCTGGCAAGCTACTCAGGAGTACTGAGATGCTGCCATTGTAAAAGCAGTTGCAGCTGTATGGCAAGAGAGGAGCAGCTCTGAAGTTATTTTAAAGGCTAGATAAATATGATTGTTATTTAGATCACACATAATGAGGCTATGCTATGCATGAAGGAGACACAGAAAGTGTGGATTATGGAATTATGGATGCTGACTGGACTGCAGAGGGCCTTGACCTTGAGGAGTTTTTCCATCCTTGAGGATTCAAGTAAACAACTTTTGGAGAAGTGAAAGGCAGAAATTGAGGAAGCTGAGAGCCAGAGAGGAAAGCATCGATGAAATATTTTGCAAGCTAAGGGGAGCATGCAAAAGCCCACCACTGACCAACAATGATGCAGATCCCTTTGTGTGTTCTTGAACCCTGTCCAATGAGCTAAAGACACATATGCCAAAGTATACTATAAAAGATAATTTGCAATCAAAAAATGAGCTTTTGGCTTTGGGCTTTTTGCCTTTTGCTTTTGCTTGCTTGCTGAATGGACTCTGAGTTTTGTGCATTCTGTCCAGTACAACACTGACTGCTATGGCAGTGATTGTAATGTGGCACATGTGCTCCTGCCTGTTCCATCAAACCTTGCAGAGAAGTCATGTAGTAGGACTCCATGGCAACTGGTGCAAACACAGAATGGAATTTTCAGATATCCATTCATTCACAGACATGAGCCCTTTCAGAAAGGTTGCAGGCTGCACTCATCCTGATTGCACTCTGTGTGCCATCTTCCTCATTTCTGCCTGTCCCAGTTTGCTGTGTAGGTACCTCTCCCAAATGAGCACATTCTCTAAGGAAGGTCCATATGTTTCTCTTTGTGATTTTTTTTTCTCACTCTTGTGAAATACCATTAAGAAAGACAGATCACTCATCTCTCTTTTGTTCAGCCCTATTTTTTCAAATAATGATAGTTCACATTTCACTCACACTAAGCTGTGAGCAAACAAACACAGCAATTCTGTGACTTGGCACATCCCACAAGGACAGTATGTGACAAGATCTTCATGTGCTGATCATCATACTTCTCCTAGAACTGCACATCCAGCTTTGGCGCAAAATCAGGTATTACCAGACTTTCCAAAGTGAGGACAAGTGTCTCAGAAGTCTGTGTCTAAATGCCATGTTATAGATTTTCATCATGCAACCTGTAGCACATGGAAATTTGTAGCCCAGAAAAACTATGGGAAAGAAATGCTTGTGCAGACCTTAAAAGCAAGAAGTAATAGTCGTTTCACCTATGCCTGACTTTAAATTGTATATCTTAATTAATAATACAATCTTCTTGTTCAATGTATAGTCTTTGTCCAAGTTTTAAAAATGGAAAATCTTTGTTAAATTCAATGACGATGGCTTAAAAAAGAATTATTCCTACCTTTGACTTTTGAGTATTTTGAGTATCTCCCCAGTATTTTGGAGAGGGATATGAGGAAAATGAAGCTTTATACTATTTAATAAAATACTTTCTCAGTCAGTCAGCATTCCTTTAAATAGAAGTGAAATGGGATGACTCTTCCTTACATCATTTCAGAATAAAGAAATATTCATTAACTCCTCAATAATAACCAAAACCAACATCACTGCTTCCACAGTGGTTGTAAATGGACCAGAGCAGTTCATCACTAATTGGAGTAAGAGTAAAGATCACTGTATTTTAATAAGGAGAGTCCTTTGTAATTCAGTAAAATCTGAAGAGCTATAATTGAGAGTAACGTTTCCTCTGGTCTGTGTTGGTCCAGCCTTTGCAAAATCACCTCTGACTTTTCACAGCATTTTACTTTTTTATCTTCAGCACTTGTTGCATTGCATGGAACTGCTGACTTCATGTCATGTCCAAAACCCCAGTAACGACTCATATTTATGTAGATCTTCCAATCTGTTTCTCTGATCAGTGATTGTAATATGAGACGGTCTGGGAAAATAAGTGGATTTTGTTGATGTCATAAAAAGAAAGTTTATTCATGATTTAACATGACTAGTAGGATTCGCTTAAGTGCTACTAATTTCTCTACTATTCTACCTGTAAGCTGGTAAAAGCCATGCCAATTTTATTCTTGACACTGATATTTTTAAAGACTAGGTGAAGGTGGGTAGTCACTAGTGTTTGTAAAGGATTTTTGATACAGAATTTTCTCTCTCTCTTTTTTGTTCTTCTTTTAAATGAAGAAAAGAATGTTAACAGTAAGAGTTGCACAGCAGGATGCATAGTTCTGCATTTGTGAAGGCAGAGTAGCCTGGTAAATATAGAGATTCTCTTTAAGTTACCATGTTTGCATGATGGGAAAATCCTGCACAGTTGTGACAAGTGCTCTGCTAGAGGAAAGTCAGAGAAGAGTGGTGGGGAGTACAGTGGGCTCCCACTCCTTTTTTCCAAGGGGAAAAGGTCACCTTACCCTGTAGGAAACATTCCACCAGTCTCAGCACTAACACTGTTATGCAAGCTTTGGCGGTGTGTCAAACTTCATTGCAATCAGAATAAGAATGTGAATTTGAAAAGACCCAACTTTTAAACAGAAAAAAAAAAATTCAAACTCATTTATGCTAAAACTCGTGCTATAGCAGTTTTAAAATATATGATATTGCCTATTGTGAAGAGCAGTGTACTTGTATTATTCTAGGATGAGTGGGGAGAATATGAACCAGTCAAACATTTGCTTTTTCACAGATTTTAAGGTGATAAAAAATTAGTCTGCTCTGATCTTCTTCACAAGCCCTTTCTGTACCTTTTATTTGCATGCATACTGAGTTTAAATTATAGTTTATGAATGAAAGCAATGAGCACATGAAACTTCTGTGCAACTTTTTATTATTTTTAACTGAATGTTTTCAACATCACTAGATGACTACTAGGATACTAAAGCATCTCAAAGAATTCATTTCGTGTATTTTGTAAGGTTTTGTACGAACAATTAAAATGGAAGTGAATTGAAGAACGAATTAAGGTGGATTCTTAGGTTCTTAATTTCCTTCATCAGTGAAAAAAATTGTTTTTAATTATGATTTGTTCTCCGATGCCTCATTTGATATCTTGTAATTGTTCTCCAATTTTTCTAATTCCCTATTTCATTACTGAGTAGGGTATACGCTACATTTATTGAACATTACTTGCTCCTCTGGAAGACAGAATGATTTTGTCCATAAAATCCATTGATTATATTCATTTAAGTTGCTTTGAACTAGTTTAAATTATCAGTGCTACTTTATAACAATGAAGATGATATTCGACACAGATGTGATGAACATTTTTAAATTCAGGGAACTTTTTAATAAAAAAATCCTGTATCAGCTGAAGGGCATATCCCTTACTGCTAGCTGTCAAGAAAATCAAAGACTCTATTTCTAATTAAGAGTTCTCATTGAGATAACAGAACAGAAGTGGAAGAATTTTATTCTGGAGCCTTGAGTGTACAGAGGAATGGGTGCTTAGAAAAGAGATAGATACTCTGCATCAATGTGGTAGAGTCAACATCTCTTAAGCTTTCCCTAAAAAAATAATAATTTTTTTTAGACATGTGCCTTCAAAAGATTTTCTTATGTTTTGCTTTTTTTCCTAAGGCATTAGAGGAGCACTACTGGAAGTGCAAGATTTCAACTCTTTAAAGGTGTGATGGGTAGATGCTAACATGAGAATGTTATTTTGTTCTTGGTTGATGTCTTGTTGCTTATTTAGGAAGTATGAAATATCAAGGTTATTGTACCTTATAAGCTGAAAAATTGGAAATATATCAATTTAATTTTATTTTTCCTGATTTATGTTTCTTTTAGATCTTCTTTTCCCATGACTGAGAAATTAATAAGAACATCCAGAAAACTTTTTACTTTCTGAAAAATAGAATGTGGTTCTCTAATTCCTACTGGTTTCTTCAGCAAACGTGTTAAAAATGCATTCACCAGAAAAAAGCATTATTTATGAGTCTATGTTGTTGAGATATGAAAAAAGGAGAGTAATTCATGGCCTATTTCTACCCTCACAGAACTGCCCAGAGGTAACAAACTAATTTCACTTGAATGCATGGCAAAGTCAGGGACTGCTCTAACTATCTGTGTTTGCTTGAATTAGTGTTTTGTATCACAATGAAAAGGAAATATTTAGTTCAATTTGGAAAATATTGTCCATGTAAGTATTTTCCTAGTTCTCTAATTTTTTTATTAAAGCAATCAGAACAGTAGATATTTGCTTTCAACTGAATCTTTCACACAGATTTGTACTATAGGATTAACAGACAGAATGCTTAGTCTCGCTTGTTTTGAATGTATGAGTCTTTGTTAGCTTATATATTGTCATACATACATTTATTCAGAAAAGATCCATTTTTTTGGTGGGTGAAATTCTAGAGTCAGATACTTCACACCACTCCTACATATTTTAAAAGCCTTTTGGCCTTTCAGGCTGAGCAAACATCTCCATTTGCTGGTTTTATTCCACCACATATTTGCAGCACTGATAATGGTGCTCCTCATAGTTATTATTCATCTTTAAAATGAAGGTGTTGCTCAGGGATTTCAGACACTTGAGAATGAGCTCCAGTGAATATTGACTGCTATTGGCTGCAGCTTTATGTTGTCTAAAATGCATGAATAATCATCACTCTCTATTCTTTAACATTATCTTTGAAAACTACTAATTTGTTTTTTAAATCTCTGGGGACAGCCCTATGCAACGGAGGTGCCATCTGTCATCCTGTTTGAGACCAGCCCTGCAAATGCAATGCCATCATTGTGTTGCTGTCAAAATCAGAGCACATAGTATGTTAATGGGATAATTGCCTTGAATGACACCGGTTTCCAATTTGAAGGCAATGGATTCCTGAACTAAACTAGGAATTAAATACAGAAACTGTCTTCTTGTTTCTTATATTAGTTTCTCTTTACAGCCTTCTCCTATAAAAAGGATACAAATACGAACAATTCAATAGTTATTGGTTTCATAAATGAGATACATTATTTAGAAAGCTATGAAGGGGTGCTGTCACTACTGAACCGATATACTTGTATGAGGCACTTTCTCAGATTTCTCAGGATTTGGAGTGAAAGACCCCTTCAAAAGATGATTCAGCCCATCTAAAATGTGAATTACCAGAAGATCACGTCTCATCACTAATTGCTGAGGAAATTAAGGAATATTTCCTAATTTAAGGACCAAAGCCTGGGTAGAACAAATTCAGATTGGAAAGTCTAGCCCAAGGAGAGAGAAGGAAGCTTATTATGTGACCCTTACCACTAGGACACATTTTGGTATAGTCTTTTTCCTCACTCTTTTCTCTCTTCTATTTTTGTGAGAAATTAAAATGCACTCTGTTTTTGGAACAGCAAGCAGAAGTGATTGATCCCTGGCTTGATAGCAAAACGTTGTTTTTGCTGAATTCAAACTCAGCTCTGAGTGGCTCTTCATGAGCTCACGTCAGGTGAGCATCTGGACTGCAATGCAGAAACACTGGCTTTGCAGTTAGTCAGGCACTCAATCATGATGCTTGGGGTTTCAGGAAAAGATTCTTGAGTGATTAACAGAAGTTTTCTCAGAAGATGATGCTGCTGTAAGGATTTACTTTGCACAGTTAGAATCAGTAATATAAGTGAGGACACAGAAGATGCAGCAGATCATTCTTATGTATTCCTAGCACAAAATAGACAAATTTGACTATAGATGGTTGTTTCGAATGAGTACTTTGTTTCTGCGTCCAATTTATGTAGATTCTTTAGGTTAAGACCCCTCTAGATCTTAGAGACGTTGTGAGGTTTCAATGCAACTATGATAGTAACTATAAATAATACATTGATATAGATCAACACAGAAAGAAGTGTTTCCCCCTTTGTTCTTACACATAGAAAGGGTGAGGAAAATTCACTGTAACAGCTTAATACCTTAGAAATCCAAAATTATTTTCTTTTTGAGAAGATTTTTTTCACTCCAGTCTGGTGTCTTGCAAATCAGCTTTGACTTAAAAATTATGAGATTGTCTTCAAAAGTTATAGAGACCAAGCAAACACATCTGACATTTGAACACCTTATTCCTCAAGCATGGCATTGTGCTCAGTGCAGTTGATGCATTTGGTTTACATTGTGGCCAAAGTGGAGTTTCTTCAGATGTGTCTGCATTCTGCCATGGAGAACCTCAGTGAGTGATGTGGGGTTGCTCTGTAACTTTTGAACACCAGATTGCAAGCTTAGGCAAGGTCCAACTTTCTGCAAATGACCTAGTTTTGTTTGTTTTTTGTTGGTTTTTTTTTAATATTTTGTGCCTTGAAGCATCTCCAATCAGACATGCAACCTTCTCAAAGAATATTTTCTTAAAGATTTAGAAGGAAAATATGTCTGGGAAGCAACACCAGCTAGATTTTAAGTAATTCTATTTTACAAGTGCAATTGATTTCTCATCTATGAACTGTGTTGGTGAGCCACCAGTAATTTGATGAATATATGGAAAAGTGTCAGCACATTTCTTCTTCATGCTGCTAGGGAAACCGCTCTGTGGGTATCTCTGAGTTCACAGTGTCTCTGTTCCTTTGCAACTTCTTTTGATAATGAAAGTATAACTGAAGATTTTATATTCTGTTAGCTATGCTGTCATTAAAAAATTATACAAAGACAGTATAGGTAAACTGAATTAAACGAATTAATTTATCTTCTTTGCTTTGGGGGGATTTTCCAACTAAAACATTCCTAATTTAGTTAGGAGTAAGTTGGATTCCATGTTTGATTTTATCAGACTATAAAGAACTAATCTGTTTTTATCCCACATTTTGTGATAAATCTTTTTTTTTGATATTTGCTCATAAAACAAAAAATAAAGTAAATATAAAATATAAAAACTAATATATAATGTCAGAAATGAGTTGCATAGATGCTTCTGCTACAGCTATGTAACTTGTAGTATGTAAAATAAATTTCTTATCATGCTGGATTCACCGGTAGTAATACCTTATTATCAAAAAAAAGACTTAAAAAGATATTCCAGTAGTATCAAAAGAATCAGGGAGCCTATTCTGAGTAGCACAATGGCAGGAACGCTATACAAAAGTATGATATGTGTTGACATAATATTAGCAGACTGCTTTAAGATTTTTAGCATTTTATAGTCTTCAAAAACATTTGTCTCTACAATTGTTGTTGTATGTAGTTCATGTACTATAGGATACATATTCATTTTTGTATTAATTTTTTTGGTATATAATTTTCTACAATCCATAAAATCAGTCTAACACTAAATACTTTCTCCATTACGTGTTGACAAAAAAAAATCTTTCTTCACAGTTCTTCAGAAGACTTAGCACCTTAAATGGAATCAACAAATTCTTACTACTTGAGCTAAGAAGTGTTTATCACTAGCTAATAGAAATTCTGCATGTGAACCAAAAAAAAATGATTGTTGACTATTTTGCCAGTGGAGAGATTTGTAGACAGAAGTAGGAATTTCTGATTTTTTTTTTTTGTATACCGAAGAATAAGTAGTAAGCTCTAGATTTTTTTTTTTTTAAGGATAGACTTTGTTGTTCTGATATTTCTTCCCAAAGGCTTTTTTTCCTCAGTCCTTCCTCTGTCCTACTACTGGCTTCCTAATCCACTTTACTTTTCAAAATCCACTTTGTGGGCTTGGCATATCATTCTCTCTTTCTTAATTAATTGTCATTTAGGGTTTGTTAATTGTCCTCTTTTAAAACCTCAGTTGCTTGTTACCGTCTTCCCCTGGTATGACCTATCTTGCCCTCTCAGTTCCTGAATTCTGGCCAGCAGTGACCTCCCTCCCATCTTTTAACTAGCAGTTTCCCATTCATGAATTCCCATCTCTTAGTCCCTTATTTTTTAGCTTTTACCAGCAGCCCATTTGTACACCATTCATCCTCTTCTAGTGTCTGAAATACATGGCTTCCTCCTGCGGATCTGTATGGGTAATGGTGGAGGTCCCTAATTCCTTTGCAACCAGAAGCAGTCAGGTGCAGGCGTTGCAGACAAAGGCCCAGACTTCCCTCAGCAGTATGATTATCTGTTATGACACATCCGGGGAACTCTAGGGTGGATATAAGGAAAATATTTTTCACCCAGAGTGTAGTTGGGTGCGGTGAGCAGATGACATGGACTCTCCCTCATGGGGTGTAGGAAGAGAGACATTTATTAGAAGGGGACAAGGGTTTATATAGGATATATAACTCAGAGGGGGCAGAAGCTGGTGTTTTTCCACATCTTGGGTTAACAGATATCTGTTTTCTTGTGTTGCATTCTTCTTGTCAGAGTCCATTCACCCTCCAGGCGCCCTGGGCCCAGAGGTAGGCTCCTTATCTCTCCAAACCTCTTGTTTCAGGATGTGCACCCATTTCAGGGCTTTAATCCAGTCAGCGCCAGAACTTCTTTTGAGTCTTGGTCAGTTGTCTTCTTGCTATAAATTCCATCAAGAGTTGGGCACTGGAAAAGAGAAGTGATCACATCATCAAGCCTGTTCAAGTTTAAGAAGCATTTGCACAACAATGACATACAGGGTGTGATTCTTGAGGTGTGCTGTTCCAGGACCTATCATCCTGATGGGTCCCTTTCAACCCAGCGTATTTTATTAGTCAATATTTTCTTTCCCCCAGTATAATCTTTGCACTCTTATCTCCCTGCTACTATTTTTCTTTTCTTGTGATCTAGTTTTCTCCCTTAGTGCTTCAAAATGTAAATTTTTATGACATATTCTACTGCCATTATTTATAGTGGGAAATATATGGCTCTTTGCTGAAACTATGAAGACTCCTTCTAGGGTGAGTCACCAAGGAGTAGGACAAAAGTCCTTATATAATTCTTTTCTTCATCAGTGCTTCAGGTAACAGATGAAGACAAGAATCATTCTTGGTAGGAAGCAAGGGAGGTTAGAGAAACTATGACTTTTAAGAAATATTATAAAGGACTAAAGTCCCTTTTCTAATCACTGGTAAACAGCTTGCTGAATGCTTTCCTCAGTGATGATAACTGACATTGAAAATGCTCTTTCACCCTGAGAAAAGGACTCTATTTTAGAGTAGAAAAGAATCCTCCATGTCACAACAAAATCTTACTGCAGAATGAGAAAACACAGCAGAAAGTCTTTGGGGCAGGAATTGGAACTGGACAAGGTTTGTTCAGGAGGTATTAAAATCACAGAAGTAAGAAGAGATAACAATTAAATTTTGTTCACTGAGTAATGTCGAGTTTTCAACATATTAAATTTATAGGTTTTTATTTTATTTATGCTATTGTATGTTTTACTAAAGTGAACAGCTGGGTGCTATTGGTTTTAGTTTCTGACAGATGCCAAATGAGGTCAGTTACAGAGTTTGAGCTGATTCATGTGGGGTGAGCACCAGAACTAAGTCCTCTGTACAGTGCACTTAGATTAAAGGGCCATATGCAACTTTAAGAGGATTTGATCTGCTTTACAGTAGGATCTGCTGTCTTAATTGTCACAGGCTGGGAGCATTATTAATGTGCAACAAAAAGTGTGTAAATGGGATACTGGTGGTAGTGTATGCATTTGTGTGGTTAATTGGGTATTTCATTTGCGGTGGTGTTTTTTTTATTTTTTTGCCTACACATATTTGTGTGACTCAGATTTTGTAAGTTGCTTAAACTCATGAGAGAGAAATGTCCAGTAAGATCTTTACCAGCAATCACACAAATGCATGAGTTTTCTTGTCATTATGAAGATTTTATTCTTTCTTTTTGAGGAAGAAGAGTAGTTTTAAGAGATGAAAAAGGAGTCTTTTTCCATGGATGTATATTTTGTTTAAAGAAATATTATCTTCTTTTTTTTTTTTTTTTTTTTTGCTAAATAGCACCAAATAAAATGATAAGTTCAATAATAAGTGCTAGAAGCTAAGCCTTTGGGATCCATACCAACAATAACTCAAAATTTTTTTTCTTTTCTGTAGAAAACTGTGGCCAGTATTCCTTTTTTACACAGAAATGTTTTGGAAAAGGGAAGCAGGTGAATTCTTGTTATTTCTTCTTGTTAGAATGGGAGAAACAAAAGAAAATATCCTAAGTATGGCATTAACTGTAAGAAGAATTGTCCTGAAGCTTCTTTTCGTCCTTGCACCTAAAATACTTTTCCCTGAGGTAGTCCTCAAGCTACAGTGAGTACCAAAAAGACATTGTCATAGCAAATATAACTTTCAGTAGTCTTGAGCTCTAACAGTACTTTTTAGCAAGTTAATCTAAGTAATCTTTCAGAATTCATTCCTGAGGGGTTCTTTTTTTGTGACATCCCAGAAGGGTACATCTTGGAAGTTGCCTGTCTCCTCTGCTAGAAGGTATGAACAAGTATATTAAAGGTGTTGGTGAGACACTGAACAAACTTCATAGAGACTCTGGATGAAACACATGTAGGAGTAGGAAATCCATACCAATATATATTGATTGGTATGTCTGTCTCCATTCTTTCCACTTCTGTTCATAGCTACTCTTCACTGAATGCATTTTGGGATCACTCTGGACCAAGTAATTTCTTTATGCCTCCATCTGTTATACAAAGACAAAAATTCTATCTTTCTGCATAAAATATTTTGGTCCAAGAGAGAAAAACTGATAGTATTAAAGATGCCGGCATTACTCTTAAGCTTGTGATAAAATCATCATGTTCCTTTAGGGACACAGATGAACTTTCTTGTTCTCTAAGGTGTTTTACTTAATCTTCTCTGGTCAGATCTGTTACAGTGTTACAGGTCCTTCTCATCTAATACACCCCAATAAGTCTGAGGGAGCGTTGAAAGTTAGTGGCACAGCGATAATGCTAGTGGTGAGAGCTGGAAAAGTGCTGCTTCTGTAGTCCAGTATGAGTTTTTTGAAAGTAACCACATCTGAAGATCTGTATATTTGCAGGTGCAGAAACTGTGGAACCAGGCTCTCAGCAGGTGTTGCTGCTCATAATTTCATTTGAGGAAAGGTGACCTGGAGTCCCTTTAAGTGGTTTATTGAGTGAACAAGATATATGGATGGATATAAGAGAGGACCATGCTTCCTGTTTCCAGTAATATCAAACATATTTTTCTTATTGTAATCTTTACTGAAATACTGGTGCTTTTGAACTGTACATTTTATAGCCTTGAGAAAGTCTGAAAGACTAGCGGTGTCTACATGACTAGCTGTATCTGCATAGGCAATCTTTGGGGTTTACTGATTTTCCTTTTAATTTCTTATTTTGACACTGATTCATACTAACAAATCATTAATTCATGCTATTGCATAAGGCAACTGTGGTAGTGTTATTACAAGAAAAGTACCTTTCTGAATATGCTTACTTTTGTCTGTTGGTGGCAAATACGGTTGCAATTTCCATTTCTATCATCTACTTATCCTAGTATTAATTGCAGTAAGCATATATCCATTTGAAGTTCAGCAACTGCATTTCAAAAATAAGGACATTTTTCTTTGATTGATACAAACTGTTAATCATTACAAGGAAATTTGATAAAGCCATTTAGGCAATAGTAGCAAGAGAATTTGGTTTGCCTGTGAATGCTATTTGGCTAAACATGACATTGATATTTTAAAGTTTGTTGGGAAAAGCTTGCCTCTTCTTGTCACTGTTTTAATGTTTTGGTTTTTTTCCTCATTCTATTTTTACTTCTTCGCTTTCATTTAATGCCATCCTGCTGCTGCACCTAATGACACAAGCTAATGACATCGCAAAAGAACTTTCTTATCTAATTTACATCAAGCTGCATTATGAATCTGGTGAAAATATCTTAACAGTTGTGGAGAATGAAGCCTCTGATCAATTCTCACTGAGGCTGAGTAATCAAATGTAATTATTAATTAGTGTAGGGCTGCTATTGTAGCATAAATGTTTGTGTGTATAATTTCAAAGTACATTGCACATAATCAGTTGTTCAGGATTATTTCCATTTAAATGAATTTTCTTTTTCTCTAACATACAGGTGAGTTGGGGACTGGAGCCGAGACCCTGCTGTCAGACACAGGGCTAACATGAGAAGAGTCCCTGTAAGCACAGGACATGAACATCAGATGAGGAGGTAGGGAGAGCAGAGACTAGACATCACAATAGCTGATGGGGACAACATCTCAAGGTCTCCTCAAGAGAACGTGTTTTCCTGCAGTAGGGCAATGGTGGCAGCAGTTCTACCTCTCGGGCAAGGAGGTCTCTGGGTCCCAGGCCAGGGCAGAGAATGGGGAGGGCCTGAAGCATTGGGGCCAATCAAAGCTGTGCAACGCCTGTCACTCAGAAGGGGGGATATAAGCCTGGGGCAGTCATGTGATCAGGGAGCGGGTGATTTGGAATGAATCTGTAACCCTGCTCCCTGCACAGAAAAAACACACCTTTCTCATAACGAGGCCTAAGTTGTGAGTTTGGTTTCCACAAGTCACAGGAAAGGAAGAAGCTTTAAAAATGAGATCTTTAAAAAAAAGAACATAAAATATAAGGAGGCTGCTCTACCCCAACATATTATACTGAAATAGATCTATTTTCTGTTAATGCTGGGGGAAGTCTACAGAGATAATAAGTTGTGTTGTTATTGTAACAAGCAAATCAATATCTGCAATTGCCTCTGCGCTTCTCAGTATATTTTTAAAATTTCAAAGATTATACAGGCAAGAGTAGATGACATCTAGAATTCATTCATGATTCAAGTCTATTGTACGAGAAAGAAATTTGATCAAAACTGTAGCTATGCTAGAGGATAGGGGGCAATGTTAGATTAGATATGATGATTTTTGAGAAAGATGACCTCATCTGAACCAAGTTTATTAACTTCATCAAGAAGTATTACTATATTTACTCATTGTTCTCAACAGGTTCTAGGGTATACTATTTATGATGGTTCTGAGGAGTATATTAATTTTTGCAATCCTTTAAAAAAACAAATGAAAGAGTGAGAAGAGAACAGATAATAAGCCAATACTGTATTACATTTTATGGTCTTTTTAGGAGTTTGGCCCTGTGACAGACTCTAGAATAATAGTTTCCAAGTTTTCTCTCCTTTTTTCTAAAAGCAGAAAGCTGCAATCTCTCTCTATAAGCTGTCATCCAATTAGCCAAAACAAAAAGCAAAATACCTTTTCATTATTTAGGTAATGTTACAGAGCTTCTTTTTAAACTCATCCTGTTATGGATATTTAGATAGCATCAGGTTTTGGGTTCTGGTGGGGCCCAAAAACTTGTGTAGAGATAAAAAAACTTGTGTAGAGATTCATTTAAGTGCAATATAAGTTGGAAAAGAAATATTTTTTTTCAAACATTATGTGAAATGTTCGTACTTAGTTGTATATTTAGTTACTCAATTACTTATTCCTGTAATGAAAGGAATGTCCCATATTTTTAAAAAAGCATCTTCCAACATTACTGCTAATTCCTTGCTTACAAATTTATGCCAACTAACATGGAAGCAAGTACAGAATAGGCTGATAAAAGTGGTTTGGAAGCAAGGAATGGGTGAGTATGTATGTAGAGCTAGATGGTGGTGAGAGACGTGAAAGAGGTTAGGGCAAGGAACTGAGACATATGGGGCTTGGCCCGCTACAGTAAGCAAGAGACATTATATTTGGCTTGAAAATTTTTTTTTAAAAATAAATTGTATTTATCATGGACTATTACAATCATAAGTTCAGTTAAGGTATTTGCAGTAGAAAATTACTTTGTTCATGCTTCACTGAATCTGATATTAAACCTATGGTTTGTTCCTATGTTCATGTCAATGAAAATTATATCAAGACTGATGAATGCTATCATCCTTATGTTACATAGGAGGAGTAGAAGTATGCTTCTTGTATGTGTAAGCTTATAAAAACTACACAAAATATATTCCTTTCATGACTGTGAGGGGAAAAAAAGGAAAGATGTTCTAGGGTAGTTATTTTAAACATTTCAGGAATCTACAACCACTGCTGCTAAAACCTGCTGAACTGCTGCACACATCGTAGTCATAGAATCATAGCATCATTAAAGTTTATAAAAGACCTCAAGTATCATCAAGTCCAACAATAATAAACACAGCACCTCTCAGTTCAGCACTAAACCATTTCCTCAAGTATCAGAGACAAGGATGTCACCAGAAATGGTAACTTCACCACTGCTATGGGCAGCCTGATCTAATGCCTGAACCACCGTTCATGTGAATAAACTTTTCCCAAGATCTAATCTAAATATCCCAGAGTGCAACTGAGGCCACTTCCTCTTGTCCTGTCACTTGCTACTTGGAAAAAGGGACTGAATGCTACCTTGCTACAACCTCCTTTCAGGTAGAGAGTAATGAGGTCCCCTCTGAGCCTCCTTTTCTCCAGGCTGACAGATCTGTAGTTCCTTGCATCTTCCTTCTAGGCCTACTTGTAGATGGGTCTCACATTTGCTTACCTGCAGTTAACTGGGATCTCCCCAGTCAGCCAGGACTGCTGATAAATGAGTGAAAGTGGCTTTCTGAGCTCTTCCACCAGCTCCCTCAGTACCCTTGGGTGGATCCAATCCAGGCCTGCAGAATTATGTGTGTCTAAATGGTGACTATTTTTGAACTGGACCGTTTTTCCTTGAATTTTGGAGTCTTCATTCTGCTCCTTGTTCCTGTCTTCTGGCTCAGGAGACTTGTTACCTTGAGGATAAATGGTCTTGCTGTTACATTATTACTATTGTTATGAAAGCATCCTTTTTTAATTCTTTATAACTATTTTGCCCCACATCCATTAAAGGATTGAGATTCTCCTTAGCCCTTTTTTTGTTGCTGATATATTTATGAAGGCTTCTTTTTTTGTCTTTTTTTTTTTTTTTTAGGAACCAGATTAGGTTCCAATTGGTCTTTGTCCCTTCTAATTTTCTCCCTGCACAGCTCATGAGATCCTTGTAGTCCTCCTGAGTAGCTTGCCCCTTCTTGCAAAGGAAATACACTAGCTTTCTTTCCCTGAGTTCCAGACAAAGCTCTGTATTCAGTCAGGCTGGTCTTGCCTCCCGTCAGTTTGTCTTTAGGCACATGAGGATAGCCCTGTTCTTGAGCCTGGAACATTTCCTTCTTGAAGCTCATCCAGCCTTCCTGGACTCCTTTGCCCTACTGGACTATGTCCCAAGGGATCTCTCAACCAGTGTCATGGACAGGCAAATGTCTACCTTCCAGGAGTCCAAGGAGGCAGTTCTGCTTATTCCTCTCTTCACTTTTCTGATAACAGAAAATTCTACCATATTGTGATTGCTGTGCCCAAGACAGCCTTCAACTATCATATCACCCACCAGTTCAAACAGTACATCTAGTGGGGCACCTTTCCTAGTCAATTCCTTCACCAGCTGCATCAAAAAATTGTCTTCCACACACTCCAGCAACCTCACAGACTGTTTCCTTTCTTCTGTGTTGCATTTACAGCAGGTATCTGCTAAATAGAAGTCCTTTCCCAATGAGAAAAATGGCTTGCATTCATGGCACTTCTCCCAGCTTCTTATGGAATATTTCATCTGCCTCTTTATTGTGATTGGGTGATCTATAGCAGACTCCCACCAGGATATCTGTCCTGTTGTCCTCTCTGACTGTTACCAGCAAACAGTCAACCCTTTTGTCACCACAACCAAGCTCCAGAGAATCAGGACCAACATTAACATATG
Organism: Serilophus lunatus; assembly: GCA_013399895.1. Classification (NCBI taxonomy): domain Eukaryota; kingdom Metazoa; phylum Chordata; class Aves; order Passeriformes; family Eurylaimidae; genus Serilophus; species Serilophus lunatus. The sequence goes on from VXBA01001251.1 coordinate 183,155, forward strand.
AGTCTACTCCACCACCTCCACTTCCTTGCCAATCCTTTTTGAAAAGTTTACAGCCATCCATTGTGACAATTCAGCTATTTATCTCAGCATGTCTCTGTGACAGCAATTATGCGTAGCTTTTCTGCTGCACCGTGACTTCTAGTGCCTCCTGTTTGCTGCTTATGCTATGTGCATTGGTGTAGATGCACTCGGATTATCAATAATGCTGCCTTTTTTGGTGGAGAAGCTCTGATTTCTGCATGACCATTCTCTGATGCATGTGTAGTTCCTATCACATTTATAATCCTTGCATCTGTCTCCACTGCCTACATCTACCGAGACAGCAATCTGAAATGCCTTGTTTGCACTCTGTCCCTCTAACAGTGGTATCCACCAAAGGATCTTATCTCTAGTGATCCTGATTTTATCCTCTTCCCCCTTCAAACCTAGTTTAAAGCTCTCTCAGTGCAACCTATGAACTCCTGAGCAAAGAGCCTTTTTCGTCTTTGAGATGGATACCCTACCTGTTGCCAGCAGAGTGTGTGACGTGTAGACCAACTCATGATCATCTTTTGCTGAATCTTCTGTTCTTTTATAAGCATAATATTGTATATTAATTATCTGAATAAGAAAAAAAATATGTTTTGCAATAAAAGAAGAATGTAGTGGAGAATTTCTAATATCTTGGCATTCATGGTTTATCTGTTAGAAAATGTGAGATTTATAACATTCATTTACTTTGGGGAACCAGGTCTGATATGCATGTCTGGGTGTCAGGTTCTGTTCATTTATCTTGTTCATCCAGTTCTACTAAGTTTCATTATAGAATTTTATACCTAATGATCCTGCTCTGATGTTAAAAATTAAATAAAAGATTGACGCATCCAATCATCCAAGCAAATCTCTGAGAGATTTATTGTTGCTCTATGTGTTCTACCACTTTGAACTAAAATTCTGAGCGGCGGTTCAGTGTAATCTTTTGTCAGTACTGCTAAAAATGAGTTTTTTTCTCTCACCTCTTGATGGCCCCTTAGTTTATTATTTAGTCTTATGGCAGCTTAACATCATTTTGGTTTAGGCAACTTCTAGCAAAGACCAGATAGAAAAATGATAGCCTAATGCACTAAAATTTACCTCATCCATTGGCAAGATTGTGGCGAGTATAGTGAATATAAAGCAGCAAAAAATAGAGCAACTATGTCTCAAAAGACTATGCCAGATAAGTATGAATATCAAGAGACAGTTATATATATAGAAGACATTTTTAAAAGACTAAAATCAAGTCCAAATTGTGAAGTGTTTTCTATTCTGAAAATTAATTGTTATAAAACTAGGCAGATATATAGATTTTAATGGAATTAAGTAATGCTACTCAATCAATTTTGGAATTATTTTCATATTTTTGGAGTGCAAAGAGCTCTCAAAATCATATTATCCTACATTATCCATGTAAGAGTTATTGGTGTTTTTTCTGAAGAGCACAATAACAGAGCTCTGAGGCAGCTGTTATGCTGCAACCAGCCAGTATAAGGGTATTTTCATGTTAAAACCCTCTATGCGCTAAGCTCTAAATTTTTCAACCACCGAAGTCTTTTCTATTTTTGTCTCTTTTAAGCTCTTTAACCTGCTACTGCCTTAATTCCAACAAATAAAAATAATCTTGATTGATGTGACCAACTTTAATTTGATGAAGGCAGCGAAAGGGAGCAATTCCTAGATAATCTGCAATCTCACTGCAGTAAATTGGCATCTACTGTGACAAAAAAATAAAAGGGAAAAATATTGCAGTGTGATCTCGTTCAAGGCATTTGTTCACCTTTTCCGGGTAGAAAAGGGGTTAAGCACAGTATAAGAAACCTCTTCTTAAGCAGTTTAGCTGATGTACCACTGGATATGCATTTGCTCATTATCAGTATAGGGACCACTTTCAAATGTTGGAAAAATAGCAGAAAGCTGAGCCTAATAATCATGATTTAAATAACACTTCTCTGCAGCTGGATAACATTTATTTTAATTTGTTCAGAGCATTAAACCTTTAACTGACCAAGACTGCAAGCTTCTCCTTAATATAAACTAGTGGTTTTGATTTCCTTAGAGCTGGAGACTTCTACAGGACTTTATTTAAAAATATAACCCTATTTTGAAATTAGAATCAATTTTGAAAATATGACATGTTTTTCAAAAGATATTATATGCCTTCTATTTTAAACTTCATTTTAACTGAGGGGAGTGAGGATAAACAAAAAATTAAAGGCAGAAATCACTAAACTGCCTTTTTCCCCCCTCCCCATTCAGTCATAGTTTCAATAGTTATTGACATAATTAAAGCCAAAAATATGATATAAATATGGGTCCCTGAGTAGAAAGGCAAGATTCAACTGAAAATGAATTCCGAAGAAGATGAAAGTATAATTGCATATAGATATGGATCTACAGTTTCATGGATTTAAACATGAGTAAATCAATTTCTAAAGTGTTAAAATTACTCTTTATGCTAGAGAATTAACTAATGAATGCCCTGAATTATTTTAGAAGAATAAAAAAGGAATGAAGAGTTAGAGGTGTGCAAACATTTTATAAAGGAGATGCTTATTCACATCAAATATGCATTTTTATTTTTAATTTCTTCTTATATAATAACAGTAACATTAATTATTTCAGTGACTACTGTTCACATTGTAATTGGACTACGGAGTCCCAGTCATGGAGCAGAATCTAGTAATCCCTCTACACATGAGGTATTTTTAACATTATATGTATTTTCTCTTTTATCTACACTGCGCCAATCCTTTTGCCTGTACATAAGGTTTCAGGATTAAAGTCTTTATACTTCTTCATGTTACTGTTTTGACTTGCCCCAAACCCAGGATTTTTGTCTGTGAAGCATTTGATCTGCCCAAATTGACTACTTTCCAGCCCAAATCGACTACTTTCCAGCCCAAATCCTTTTGAGTTCAAAGGGACTCACAGGGATCATTGAGTCCAGCTCTTAAACACAGGGACTGAACCCACAACCTTGGTGTTATTAACATCATATACTAACCAACTGAGCTAATCTAAATTTTAATTCCCAAAGGGCTCATTTTGCCCACTGTGGAAGCGTACCAGTTGAAGCCTGGCATCATGTGATGCCAAAGACATAGTATGCGTTCACCATGTTATCACAGAGTCATAGAACCACCCAGGCTGAATAGGACTTCTAAAGATGATCTAGTCCAATCTTTCATAGGAAAGGCAGCCTAAGTGAGAGGCTTATTTACTATCTTTCATTTCCCAGCCTAATTCCTGATGCTTTACATCACGTGTTGGTCTGGTCTTCGCTCCTGCTAACTATTATTTAAAGGACTGATAATAGAAAGATAGAAATTTACAGAAACACAGTGGAAAACAGCAGGAGGTCACAGAGAACTGAAATATGTTTTTAATGATTAACTTAGAAGGGTGTGGCAGTTTGAGGGGGCTGGGATCACTGGGGGTGGTCAAAAAGGGCTTTGNCTCTCCCCGGGCCAGCTGGGGACCGGGGCAGCCCTCGCTCCAGCCCGCTCTCCCCGGAACCGAGGGAAGGGGAAGGGGGGGGGCTGCTCCCCTGTGCCCCGCTGTTCCCTGGGGCTGGGCTGGGGCCGGGACGGTTCTTGCTCCTGCCTGCCTTTCCTTGGGAGCATGTGGCTGGGGTGGGGACAGCGACAGCGGCTCCTTGTTACCCCGGGTCGAGGGGTAGCGGCAGCTGCAGTGTCAATCACCAGCTGCTGGCACGAGCGGCCCCAGGGCCATCTCATGGCACGTGGGGTGTGCGGTGGCCCCCGGTCCCAGAGTGGGCAGTGGCCTGGGGGCTCAGTCGCAGGGGAGCCCCGGCGTGCCTGTGGACGGTGGCAGGGTGGTGCGCAGGTTGCACGGTTGTTTCTCGGTTCCAGGCACAGGCGACAGCCATGCCGGGGCGTCCCGTCCGCTGCTATGAAAACAAAGATGGCGTTCGGGGGCTGAGTGCGTGGTTTTTCAATGGGAAAATGCTGGAAACACGGCAGGGCTCAGCCCCGCTGACCAATGGAGAAACAGTTTGGCCTGGAAGAAGGCAGCGAAATCTGCATGAGAACTAGGAGAGGACAACAGCCCTCCTTCTCTTCTTCAGCTCCTGGTACAGGGGAGAAGCACATAGCTTCCCTCCTCCTCGCCTTGAGGCCCCACAGCATGACTCCACCCATTTCTCTCAGCACAGAAGCGATTTCCAGCTTGAAAGCAAGTAGCCACTTCGGAGCAGTGATGGGAGGGGGGCGGTTTTCACTTCTTTTTGTGTGAGAACCTCAAGGGCCGGGGAGTGATACCAGCAGACAGGGAGGGAGAGAGATGGCTTCCCTACCCCTCCCCCTGTTTTCTCAGTGAGTCACCTAGCTGAGAGAGCAGTTCCTGTTTTTGTGCCTTTTTTTTCCTTTTGTGTTTTCTGTGTGTCACGTGTTTCTCTGTGTAATTTTGGGGTCCCTGAAGGTTGTCCCTTCTTCCCTATTTTAAACCCCCTGTAATAAACTGTTCACCTGCTGCAAATTTTGTTCAGTTTTCCGTCATCTTTATTGCATGCCTTGAGATGATAAAAGTGGTTCAAACCACCACAAAGGGTCAAGAAGTTTAATGAGAGATGCACATTTTCAACATCTGCTATTTCAAACATACATTTTAGTTGTAGGTATGTGAAAAAATGTAGAGGCAAAGATCTCCTTCCAAGAATCAAACCATTCATGTTATAGAGGAGTGAAGGGCATATTTTCTTTTAATTGAAATAACTTGTCTGAGAACTTAACGTCACCTACCAAAAGGACAGATAAAATAAATATCTAGCAATGACCAATAGTGTTTGGAAATTTAACAGGGGACATTTATGCTTTAGAATATTAACAAACTTCCGATTATTCTCAAGCATGTTAAGACAAAGATGAAACTATAAATCTTTAATTCTTTACTCTCACGTACTGACACACCTCTCACCCACCAGTTCAGCTGGTATCTTGGAGGAAAACATTCAATTTCCCTACTAGTTTGCTCTTCAGTGACATGGACAGTGAAATACATGTTACTTTAAGACATGAACAGTGTAACTGTGAGTTTTTTTCTCAACAGCTACAAGACATATCAATTGAGCATGCCTTCTACTATAAATTAAGCCAGTGTTATACAAGAATTTAAACCTACTTGTAGGACCTTCTTCTAATGCTTTCTTGATGTTTCTTGATGCTATGCTACTCCTTGAGGAAAGTAGGGTATGATCTTCTATTATTTTCTTCTGTTTGCTCTTCCACCTCACCTGTCACTTGTCATGGTCTCTGAGATGCTGTGCAGGTAGCTTATTTCTTCTATGTAACACAAGCTTTATCAAATCTCCCATAGAGAGTTAACTACCAGTTTGCCATTCTGTCCTGCTTGTTATAGTTTTAAGAACAACCTCATATTAGTTTTTATTATAATCTTTTTCAGCATACATTTTCTTATATGCAAAATTACAAGTTTGATATTAGTATTTCCTTGCACCTTTACACTATGCTTCTTAGGTGGATTAAACCACTTAGACTAAGACTTTTTTTGGTTTTTGGTTTAAGAAACAGTAAGATGGAAATGAAGATAAACACCAGTGGGCCTACTTCAGAATCCAGTTTTTGCAGTTACAGTACTTCAAAAGCTATTTTTCTTTATATTATTTTAGAAGATGTTTTGTAATGCTACCCAGGGAATGTTGAGATGTATTGCTAGGAATGCAGCTGCAGAAAGCAATATTATGCAGTTTATAAACAAATTAACTTCAATTTGAATTCTATATAGTGAGTTCTTCCACATCTTAGGATCCATGGTGTGGTGGTTTAAGCACTACTATATTAACTAGGGGGCACTCTTAATAGTGACGAGAAGAATGAACAGAATGTGATAACAGAGAAACACTTTGTCTGGAGCTTAAACAAAGGAAAACACAGTTTAAGGGAAACCTAGACTCAACACACACAAAAAAGCACACAACTAAAACCACAAAAAAGGAAAACAAAGGAAAAAAAGGAATAAGGGAACTGCTTTCAAAGGCCAGCCAAGCTGGCCAAAGAGAAGCAGTGAGAAGGGAAAGCCACTTTCTTCTTCTCTCTCTCTAGTGGTAGCCAACTCTCAGCCTTTGGAATCTCTGCAAAACGCAGCACAGTGAAAATTCCTCCCCCCAAATTGGGATGTTATTTTGGGGAAGCTTTCATCTTGTAGTTGTGCTGGTGTGGCTCCGATGCTGATGGAGGATGGGCGGAGTCAAGCCACGAGGCCTGGGAGTCAGAGAAGGGGAGCCGGACTGCTGTTCTTCAGCTTTGCAGGAAGCCAAAGAGAGTGAACTTCCGTTTTTTCGGTTTTTTAAGCTCTCTAAGTCCCACATGAATTTCACGGTCCTCTTTCCGGTTTCACTGTTTCGGATTGGCTAGCGGTCTGGGCTCCACCCCCCCTTCGAGGTTCTTGGCTCCAACAAAATGGCAATCCTCGCCAAAATCTGTGAGCCAACAGCCTCCCGGCGCCATCTTGTGCCAGCCGCGGGATAGCTGCCACCTCCCAGGGCACCCACTGACCACAGAAACCCACAAAACGGGTGTCTGTGGCCAACCGGGGCCACAGGAGCTGCCTGGGCAGCGACTGTGCCCCTCCTGCTGTGCGGGGGCTGTTCCCGGGGCCGCTGGCACTGTGGGCTTCTTGACGGCTTTTCTTCGTGGCAGCGTGGGACCAGTGCCGCCACCAGGGCACTCCCGTGGTGGCGCGGGGCCGCCCCACACCGAGAGGGACCCGGTGCGTCCCCGCCGCCACCTGCATAGCCGGGCCGGGGCCGAGCGTCAAGCTCCCCCCCTCCCCCCCTCCACCGCCCACAGGCGCCGCAAGGGGGGCAAAGCCCGCACTGGCACCACAGGCTCCGGGAAGCAGCCCCATAGTCTCCCGGAGCCACCCTGGTCCCGCACACCGTGGCTCCCAGCCCCGCTCCATGCGCCGGGGCCATGCTGGGGTTAAACCTGCCGCAGCGTGTCCTGGGGAAAAGCAGCAGTGAGTCAGGGAGGGGAGAGAGGGAAAAAAATCTGAAAAAATAGCATTTTATACTAAAAACAGGTGATCCCCTCCCCATTCCCCCTCTCCGCTCCCTCCAAGAACTCGCCAGCAACCCCCCCTTGCACTCCCGTCCCCTTTCAACCCACTACACATGGCTATATAGTTTTTTATTAGAAAGGATATTCAACTGTGCTTGCTAATGGGAAGTATATCCTTAAGGGCAAAATTTATCAATAATAATAATTGTTAATATAATGAAACTTGCCAAAGAATTAAACATGTTCCTGGCAGGTACCTGCACTGCTAAACATTAACTGTACATATTTTATCCTCAACAAAGGCCTTTTTTGCTGAAAATTTAGGAGTCTTTTAACTTTAATTTAGGAGACTTTTAACTTATCAACGGATTAAAAGCTTTAATGAGTGTGTTTTCACACCATTATGCTGTATTATCAATATGAGTCATAATGCATAGATTTTATTCATAGGAAATCACTTCTTATTCTCAAAGATTCCAAGCCATGTGTCTGAAAAATTAGTGAATGATTTCAAATTAAATATATAATAAGTCAGGTCAAGTATATAAATTGCATAAAAAGGGGTCAATATTATTATAAAATTCACTCAAAATTACTTTTAAAAAACTCATCCCTTAGATTGCTTGTGTCACTTTTGTTGTTACTCAGGAGTGTCCAAAATTGATATTTCTGCAGACAACACATATTGGTAAGACCTGTCATTAGGCAGTAATACACTCAATGGAACTGATTGATAGACCAGTCTGTTATTAAGGTTGTCTGATATTTCCTGCTCTAATTGCAGCACCTTTTTTTGTTTTGATTAGTTTTCAGTGGTTGGTTGGTTGGTTTTTTACCAAGTTTAGCTGTCTTGGAATCTGGAATTACCCATTACCCATAAAAGACTTGGTCTGGAAAGTCATGAAATGCAATGATCGCAACACATTACTTTTGATTTCACTGCCAAGTGTAATATTAAGAAACAGAAGAAACTGCATGCCTGATGAGTTGGGAGGAAGAAGTGGAGGAAAAAACCTTGATGATTTACATGGCAGAAAAATGCTTCTGCTGCTTTTATCTAGGTTTGTGTTCTTGCTTTTTAATATTAAAGATTGGATTTGTAACACTCTTCTAATTGTATGGTTATCTTACTTCAGAATTAAGTCTATTTATTTTAGTAGAACTATGTGTAAGGTAGGCTATTCTTTTTAAATAAATATTTCTGAAATTGATCTAAAGAACAAAGAACTCTGCTGCTTTACAGCAGTAAGAGCAGCAGTATAAGGATGCAATTAAGAATATGTCTTGAATCTGCAGAAAATTTCTATCAATAATTTTTTTTCTATATGAAAATGTAGAGGAGTTGTAGACGTTCTTTAAAATTTTGTTTGGAAAATTCTTTAGAGAGTGTTGTATAGGAGGGAAATGAATACATAATCTAACAATTTTTTCTACCTCTGATTTCTCTGGTCCTTAGTAAAGGAATTTCAAATTAATCTATTTTTGCATCCCAATTGTCCTATTTTATTTTGTTTATGCTAATGTATCTTCATTTATTACAGCTTCCAAATGAACACTACAAATGGATGGCTACAAATTTTGTAGGTGATATGGTAGCTTCCTTTGGTTGATATCATCACAGTATCTAACAGCAACCCATCATATAAATCATAGCACCAAGTGCCTCATCCAGCCTACTCCTGAACACCTCCAGGGTCAGTGACTCCACTACCTCTCTGGACAGCCCATTCCAATGGTGGATCACCCTTTCAGTGAAGAATTTCTTCCTAATATCAAGCCTAAACCTCCCCTGATGGACCTTGAGACTATGTCCTTTTGTTCTGTTGCCAGTTGCCTCAGAGAAGAGATTGACCCCCACCTGACTATGACCTCCTTTCAGGTAGTTATAGACAGCAATAAGGTCACCCCTGAGCCTCCTCTTCTCCAGGCTGAACAATCCCAGCTTCCTCAAATGCTTCTCATAGGGCTTGTGCTCCAGCCCCTTCACCATCCTCATTGCCCTTCTCTGAACACGTTCCAGTAACTCAACATTTTTCTTATACTGAGGGGCCGTGAACTGGACACAGTACTCAAGGTGAGACCTAACCAGTGCTGAGTACAGAGGAAGGATAACTTCTCTAGCCCTGCTGACCACACCATTCCTGATGCAAGCCAGGATGCTATTGGCCTTCTTGGCCACCTGGGCACACTGCTGGCTCATGTCAAGTCTCCCATCCACCAGCACTCCTAAGTCTCTCTCTGCAGCCACTCCAACCCCAGCTTATAGCTCTGCATGGGGTTATTGCGATCAAAGTGTAAGACCTGGCACTTGGACTTGTTGAATCTCATCCCACTGGAATCTACCTATTTCTCCAGTCTGTCCGGATTCCTCTGCAGGGCCCTCCTACCCTCCAACAGATCGACACCTGCTCTAAGCTTGCTATTATCTCCAAACTTACTAATGATGGACTCAATCCCATCATCAAGGTCATCACTGAAGATATTAACCAGAACCGAGCCCAGCACCAATCCCTGAGGGACACCACTGGTGACTGGTTGCCAACTGGATGTGACACCATTCACAACCACTCTCTGGGCTCAGCCATTCAGCCAGTTCCTAACCCAGCACAGAATGCTTCTGCCAAATCCCTGGGCTGCCAGCTTCTCCAGGAGTATACTATGGGAGACTGTGTCGAAGGCTTTACTGGAGTCTAGGTTTACTACATCCACATCCTATTACTGTTCAGTGGCATAGCACTGAGGAAGAGAGATTTTTAGGATTTCAGAGAAGCAGAAATGGCAGGACTGTTATGTTCAGTTATGCTTTGCTATTTCCAGTATTTCTTTGGTTAACTGAATATGACCTTAGCTGAGCTATAATGTTAGGTTTCAACAGAGGAATCAATGGCCACTGTGATACAAATAAAACTACCTTACTTTGAAGATATAACAGCACATTATTTCTAACTGAACAAAATGATCTATGAAGCTGCAGTGATACTGATGCCAATGTGGAGCTTAAAAGTCTGTCTCATAATGATCGTGAATATTCAGCCCCTGGGATTAGTAGGGCATGCAACACAATATGTCATGAAATTACTTTTTCGAGCTAAAATGTGTATTAGTGATGAGTTTGCCTCTAGGATACGTGTCTTCCTCAAGATTTATTGAGAAAGCCATCTGACTTATCAGACTTGAAATATCACAGCCAAACATAATCTAGACGCACAACTTGCATGTCAGTATTCCCAGCCAAACAACAAGGCAAAAATAGAGTAATATTGTTTACAGGTAGGGATTTCAAAGACTTTTACTTACTCTTTTTGCTTCTCTGCTGTCTTTTATTAGATTTTACTTCTTTTTCTTGTTGTAATTATACAAACAAATTAATTTATTGTCCATAGACAAGGTTTCCTATATAGTTTGGTTTTTTGATTACCTCTTTGAACTCTCTAGAAAGTCTCTACAGCTTTTCCCCATTTGTGAACTTGCCTTCATTTAACTTTCTTTTATGAGCCAAAATATCTATAAATACAGATACATTTTCATCATATTTGGATGCAGAAGTCTGAAGGTAACTGTGAAACTGTGGAAACGTTAGGCATGTAAGAAATCCTTAAAATACAGAGAGATTCACCTTTTTAGACCTAAAGCAGAATCCTTCTCAATCCCAGACACCACTGATGTCCCAAGTTAAGCCAATATAAATGACAGTGTTATTTGAATTGCAAGAAAGTATTAGTTTGTGTCTTGAGTGGTTTACATTTAATTGCATTTGTTCTGCAGTGGGCTTATATATCATGTTGTTGCCTAGAATCAAAATACAGAATAAAAAATCACCACACAAACTAGTAGAGGTGAAAGGAAAAGAGCAGCTTTTACTGGGGATTGCCCAGGTCCCAAGAGTGCAAAAAACAATTATTCACTTACATTTATAACCTTCAAAATCAACCACCCACTGAAGCACCCAACTGAAGTTTGTCTAACTCTTATGTCTCCAAAGTGTCCAACCAGAATTCTTCTACTTCCCTGCACGCACCCCAGATCTGCCCCCTTTTGAAGTAGGTCCAGGAGTTTTAGGCCTATATTTTGTCTTGCTACACTGTTATCTATACAGAAGAATGTAAACATTCAGGAAAAGACCTCACAAGAGAGCTTATAATTCAAACCACACAGTCAGATCAAAATTCCCCAAAAATATAAGGAAAAACCCCCAAGGCATCAATGTAAATTAACTGGTTGTGTTTGCTTAGCTTTAAGTTTGAACTGAGATAAAGATCAGGACTTGATTTGTCTAATTTTAAGTTTTTTTCATTACATCCTACATAGTGTGTACTTTCTGATTTGTCAGGGTATATTTTTAAAATATCCTTTTTTTGGTGTGTGTGACGTTTGGTGTGTTTTTACAGGTTGAAAATATATACAGTGCAAAAGTCACCTTCCTATTTCATAAATCTGACATTCAGCTGATGCATAGAAATTATTTCTCTTTTATGGTTGTATTGGAAACAGTTCCAGTTCAGTAATGTCTGTAGTTGGTTCCTTGACTGACAGTTTCATGTTGGAAAAAAATCAATATTTTTTTTACTTTGGCATTAAGGATGACTTAATATATGTTCTCAAATATATTCAATACACAGAAAAGCTGTGAGGAAGCTGTTCTTAGCAATGGACTGCATTAATTTTTTAAAAAAATTATAGTTTATGCTGTTTGCCTCACAAAAATTAGTTATTGCGCTTGTTAATCAAGGCACAACAATAATTTCTGTTAGTTGCAGCAGTCATGTTTACACACTTGTTCAAGGGAATTAGAGTAAGCTACTTTACATTGTGGTAACTTCTACAAGACATGCAAAAGATAAAAAAAATTACCTGGAATGCTTCTGAATATATTGTGTTTATCTAAAGTTTTCATTTATTTCTGAAACTAGGGAAATTTTCTTGCAGTTAATGCAAGAACTAGGAACAATAGTTCCTTTTGTTTAATTTAAATGCTATTTTTCTTTATCCTACAATACTGAAATGGTAAAATACTCTGGTTTCATATGAGAGACAAAGACTTGAAATCCAGGGTTTCAAGCTGCAGGGTAGACAAGTACAAGTAGGATGATGAGAAATGAGACATAGTCTAACGCTAGCAACTTCATGGCTATTAACATCTCATCAGTAGTCAGTGAAAGAAATGTAGACTTGGAACTGAGCAAAGCCACTTTCAAGGGTACCAAGCACAACAAATTAGAAGCATTTAGTGCACATGAAATGCATAACAAATAGGAAATTCATGTATGATGTGAACTTACAAAGTAAAAAAGAAATTGCAAGGTGTAAGAGCATGCTATGAAACTTGTTAAAGTAACCATAAGCAGACTGTATGCTGAGGATTAAGAAGCTACCAACATACTACCATCAGCATTCCGTAGGATTTCAGATGCTGTCAAGTTGTGGTACCCCCCACCTGCTCATTCAGGCTGAAGCACTGCTTCCAACCCCATTCAGACTCAACCTGGCAAGCAGGGGCAGGAAAGAGTGGGCTTTGCTATGTTTAGATGATTAATTTAAGTGACATTAAATAAAAGAAAAAATACTAAGTGTGGATATAAAACTTGGCTTTGATTGAGAATTTTAATGAATAATGATATTGTTCATTATTTTCTATATTTACTTTCTATAATAACTAGATCTGCAATACTACTGCTGCAACTACTGCCAGTTTTGTTGGGCTGCTAAGATTGCAAGTACACCACTACCAATAAGTGTTGCAGTAGGGGTAAGAATGACACACTGTGTTGTTCCACAAGATGGTCTAAAATGGCCACTTTATTCCCCTGCGCGTCTGGTATTATCTCCTTACAAAAGGCAAAGTGCTTTCTCTCATAGGACAGAAAGTTGTTTTCCACTACTATGGTTGGACAACTATGAAAAGTAATCAGAAGGCTCATTTATCACAAGTTACAATGTTCTTGCTACAAAGTTTACCTTATGCATTATCAGCAACGACAGATACGGCCAAGTAGCAATAGCTCTTCTGCTTTTGCTCATTTAAGGATGTGCTGAGATTCACAGTATTCAAGGGTATATCTGAATATTATCAATATTAATTTCATCAATTAATGCCAGGATGCTGACAGGACTGCTGTCATCCCCAACAATAAGCTCTTGCCTTTATGTCTGAGGTACGTTTCTTTTTCACCCATAAGAAGATCCTGAGTGTAGGAAAAGCACGTGTATTTTTTCCTTTGTCTTTTATTTTTTCATCCTATAGTGAGTGAATTCCAGATAGAAAAATTCCAGCATAAGACTTATAAACATTGTTTTCCCTGAAATGTTCATAACATTTTATATTGTATGACTAATTTTACAGATGGGTCATCAGGTGTACCAAACAATCGTCCTTGTTTCAGCCAAAGCAGTAAGTTATATTCTTGGTAACTCTTTTCTTTTATCAAGACAAATGTGGATGGACAGTTTAAACTGAGAAACACTTTGAGACAACAAGTGGCTCCTGAGAGCTTAGTTTATCTAATAAGAAAGAAAGCCCAAATTAAATGAGCCAGATCTATCTGTTGTAGCACTGGACTCCCTTAAAGTGGTGATTGCTGTTCAGGCAAAACTGTACATCAGAGGATCTTTCGTGTGTGTGTTTTTGTCAGATGGAGAAGAACACCAAGAAACAAACACTCCTCTGGTATCTTGATTAAGACCTTCATTTAGGAGTCCAACTTTGAATATCAGGTAAGCTATTGATTAAGGATGGACAAGGCAAATGGTGCAAAAATTGTCAGGTAAAATGGAGTAGCATTAAACCTTCCGTCCTAAGTGTTGCATTCTTTTAGAAACAGATATTCATACATGATTTCATCCATGTCCAATAAATTAGACATTTGCTCTAGACACCTCTTTGTTTTATTCCACATTTATTTTTCCCTCTTCTTTACAACTGATGAGTCTTAAGTAGTTCCGGTGGCTGAGGAAGCCAGATACAATATGCTATACCCTCTGACTTACTTAAATTAGTAATCTGAATGTAGCATGCCCTCTCAGGCACTCTTCAATGAAGCAGTGCAGGGAAAAAAATAAAAGAAAAAAAAGCTGTTAGGTTATCAGAGGTCGTATGGAGAGCTCTACAGGATCTGTGAATAAGCTCACTATCCACTGCTTTGTATTGTGTCTTCTATAGTTGTGAAAATGTGTTTTATGAAACCTTTTAATTTGGCATTTAAATTATTGTCTCTGCTGTGTTTACAGCCACGGATGTCTGTAGCCATGATTCCTCCTTCTATTTATGTTGACTCATCTCGTACCAACTTCATTATATTTACCCTTGTGTTAAATTTCACCTTGGCTAATTGTACACTTCCTAAATAAATTTTAAATCATAAAAGTTTCCCAGTCTACAAAAACATTAATGGTGATTTAGAAACAGTGCAACAGGTTGACCTTGGCTGGATATCAAGTGCCCACCCTGTCACTCTCTCGCCCCGCCCGCCTGCCCAGTTGGGGGAAGAGAATAAGATGGCAAACAACTCAGGGTTTGGAATAAGACAGTTTCCCAAAGCAAAAGAAAATTTACATGTTCATGTTGTTGGGGTTTGAGGGGTGCTGGGGTCTCTTTTGGGGTTGTCGGGGGTGGGGGGCTTCGGATCATGGGGTAGTCTTGGGCAGGGTCCTTGGCCTTTGGGAAGGGGAGAATGCATAAGGAGTGCCTACTTACCTTGTCTGTGTAAAATCCTGTTTTCCTTAAGGGAAGAGGGGCTGGGATCTTGGTGTTTGAACCTGGGAGTCTCTGCTCCCATGGTCATTTCCCTATGACCTGGATCAGGGCCGGGGGCAGCGGTGGCAAGAGGGCACAGGAACAAAGCCGCAGCNTGGGGGGCTTCGGATCATGGGGTAGTCTTGGGCAGGGTCCTTGGCCTTTGGGAAGGGGAGAATGCATAAGGAGTGCCTACTTACCTTGTCTGTGTAAAATCCTGTTTTCCTTAAGGGAAGAGGGGCTGGGATCTTGGTGTTTGAACCTGGGAGTCTCTGCTCCCATGGTCATTTCCCTATGACCTGGATCAGGGCCGGGGGCAGCGGTGGCAAGAGGGCACAGGAACAAAGCCGCAGCAAGGCTGGGGCTGGCCCGGTACCGTGTGCAGTGCAGCGCCGAGTGGCAGCTCCCCACCCAGCAGGGGGGTG
>VXBA01001252.1:0-10530 GCA_013399895.1 Serilophus lunatus
CCACCTGCATTCCCACCCCATCACTTGGGGCTAGCTCCCTAAAATCCCTTTTAACAGCTTTACAGCCCCTCCTAACAACATCATCACTGCCATAAGGAGCAAAGCCATTACCTACATTCACGATAATTTGGTCAACTCATGCAGAGAAAAGAAAAACTTTATTCTCAACTCATGTGAAATGGCTTGGCTACTGCCTCAACTGAGTTCTGCAAACCACAAGACATAGCCCACTTAATAGTCATGATGTTTTCCCATGTCATAAAAATCTATTATTCACTTAATGTGATTTTTGGATTATGGCATTATATTTTTGCATCTGAGAATTTACTTGGGTTTGCAGTTTTTAATCTATGACCTAAATGAACAGAAGTAATTTCCTCTTCCCCAAATTTCACTCATACTTTCTACACCACTCATTCTCATTAGTAGGATGTTCTAAAAATCAGTAATTGTGCTGATCTTACCTATGTAGAAATGTTTGAGATTATTTCCTGATAATTCCTTTTGTACCCTGCAGGAATGACTGAAATACAAATCTTATACAATATGGTTGAATCATGCTAATAAAGACAGGAGTTCACATGAGCACAAGAAACACCAACTTAGCTGTTAACATGTCAAAATAAAATATTGATACGGGACGATGAATAGAGTTCAGTTGTCCCCAGAATGTAAAAAATTCTGCAAGAAACCTTTTCCTTTCCTCTTTATTTTTTCTAACGCCAGATATTATCACTTATTATTCTGTCATACCTTTATGCAGTCTTACTATAATTAATGAACCATCACCTGAGATTATATCTAAACAAGATAACTCCCAATTCTTTTTGTTCATTTGAAATATTTTAGCTTAAAAAAATCAGATTAAAAAGAGGTATAAACAAAAATTGACCCATGAAAGAGCAGGGTGAAAAGACAGTCATCAAAGTGAAAAGATGTAAGGATGTTATTAGGGAAAAACAACAACAACAATAACCCAAGATGTGGGGGGAAAAGATACAATCTAGTTCAGGAAAAAAAATGCAGAACAGTGCATGTAGGTCAGTAGCTTCCAGGCTTTGTATGCACTTCTATTCCTTCTGGACTGTGTAGATAATGGTCCTTTTTGCATATTGTTTTTGTTTATAATCAATTCTGGAAAGGGGATAAAGCTTTGGAAACTAGAATATTTTTTGCAAACTTCCAAAGATAGAAGTATTTTGAGATGCCAGATAGCCATAAGATCTGATCATCCTTATTGCAAATACCAACACCGTAGAAGCCGTTCCATCTTCTGAACAGATTTTTGGTCATTCTGCAACACCAGCCAAGATGACAAAGTACTTTTGAAGAAGTGCATATATGCACACTGGCTTGAAAGATTTGCTCTTTAATATAATTGCAATGCTGGACAGATTTTAGTTAGCACTTTACATAAAAGGACACTACCTACGGCAGGAAGCCAGATTAAGTGGAGATGAACATGTAGGTTTAAAAAGACTTGCCTTCAAAGTGTGGCTTGCTTTATCCTTAGTGAGTCTGAATTATAGTATAAGAAGAATGAAGATTGAAAGAAGTATAAAATAAAAGGCAGCGCAAAACTAGAATTAAAGAAAAATGGAAGAGCAACAGTAAAAAGGAACATATTAATAAAAACACATTTAATAACATGTAGTAAACCTGGTCCTCCTTGAATAAGTTTCAACTTTAATTTTTTCGAGTTTCAGGTCAAATTTAGATGCTAGAGTAGCTCTGTGAGCCTCAAGGTTCCAGGGTGTTCACACACACAAGCACAACTGTAGATTTGCATTGTGCAGGCATGCACTATAATCATAAGATTTGTTTGTCATACAGAACAGTGAGCAAACAGCAGTTCTGCT
Organism: Serilophus lunatus; assembly: GCA_013399895.1. Taxonomy (NCBI): domain Eukaryota; kingdom Metazoa; phylum Chordata; class Aves; order Passeriformes; family Eurylaimidae; genus Serilophus; species Serilophus lunatus. The sequence goes on from VXBA01001252.1 coordinate 1,860, forward strand.
GACTGCAAAAATTCTCATTATAATCACTAATAATCAAAACACTTTGTAGTAATTCTTGAGTTGTATATTCTTCCATAATGTCATGGAAGTGAAATCAATTTACACACTCAAATGCTGACCATCTTCATAGAACATAGATTCTCAAGGATTAATAGGCTACTTGTGTTTGACAAGAATTTACTTAATGATTCTATGGATTAAAAATAGGCATCTTGACATATTCCTACAAATCAGCATTTTAGTGGCTAAAAACCTTAGAAGAGAGGATCTAATAGGTACATAATACATATTTAGGGAAAGATTTTTAAACGCCAACATTTAATGATGGGATAAATACATTAAACATTTACTCTCACTTTCCCATTCCATCAAATGATGATGAGAATACATAACTGGCTGTGTTAATGTTAAGATCCACTACTGTTATCAAAAGACATCATTAGAGGTTTTCACTTGAGACTTGCTTACAGAAACATCTTTCTCAGTTGTCACTCTTACGTACATCTCTTAAACCAGCATCTCAGTCACCTAAGCAGCATTTCCATAGTGAAAGCATTGAACTCTTTCTTGCACAGGACCAACATAAAGTCCTCTGGTGACTTAGGTCTAGATTTACCATTACATTCCTAAACTGCCTATAAAAGCCAAACGGCAATTTGATTACAAACTCTTTGCACTGCTTGTAGGTCTCGATGACTTCTCTTACATATGACATCACTCATCTCTGGAGAATATGTAACTGTTGGCTGGATTTGCCATCCCAAATATGCATGACTCAGGAGAGAGAAATAGGATCATTAAGTTTTCTTAAGTGTTTCAGTCACACAGTGTTAGCAAGTCAGACTTGGGAACAGTTGCAGTACAGTAGGGAATGCTTTGAGGAAACAATCTGAAGAGTGCAGCATTTTCCAAAAGAAAAAAAATAAGAATGGAGGAGGGGGAAAAGTATCTGTACAGCTTAAAATGGGTGGATAATTTCAGAAATCTTTATGGAGGAGATAACAGAGCTGTAATTTGGAAAAAGAAGTATATCTTTCTGATTCTTCCCTATAAAGTCCTCTTGTGGCAGCCCAATGTGAGTGCAAACACAAAATGTACTATAGCCATAGAAATTATTAAATGTAATGCAGAGGAAGAAGGGATCTATAGACCTATATGTTTCATAGTCTCTCTTTTGGGTTCCGCTATAGTTTTGTGAGGAAGTCCGTATTTTCCCAAAGGTGACTGTTGTTACCTTAGGTAATGCTTACATTCAAAACCTAGAAGATTCTCCCTCTCCTCTCTGCTCATCTGAAGACTCATAAAAATCTGTTCCTCTAAGTTCATAGTTGAATAACTTCCTTATGAATATACCTTTCATTTAAATTATTTCATCGTTTTTCCCTCACCTATTAATTTACAGCTGCAAAACTATAATTAAAAAAGGTCTATGGTTGGAACATTTTTTTTCTGCTACCTACTTCTAGTTATACTTCTTACTTTCCCTTTGCACAAAGAAAAGTGAATAAAGTACATGCCACTGTGCCAGGGAGACACACCAGGAATTATGACAAATCTAGGCTATCTGTAGTACGAGAGATTTTCTTGTCACTTCACTATACATGCAATGAAAAAAATCAAGCTTTTCAGTGTTCTACGAGAAAATTATAATAATAGCACCCTGCATTTCAGTTCAAACTACTGTTCTGCTTTTTATACTGTTGATTTGCAGATTCGACCTCTTTGCAGAAGACTTTTTGTACCATCTTTCCAAATTTAAGAATTATGCTCTTTTTAGAATTATAAGGAACAGTTCCAGGAGGGGAAACTATAATGGGAAAATGTCGTGCACTGCATCCTCTAAAAAGAGTAATTTTTGAAGAACTCAGCTGGAGGATGCCATAAAAGAAGATGATGTATAAATAATTTCAACTGGAATACAGCTACCATAATAAAAACATGACTATACTGTTCTTTTTTTCATTTAAGCCAGTTTAATTGTCATTTAGATTCCCTGGATCAAAAAGATGTAATTAAGCTGCCTTTTCTCTCCCATCTGTTAATATATGTATTGTGGAGAAAATACAGACCATGGACAGTAACACCAGAGCATTAGCACTTGTGAAAAACGTTATACTGACAGAGTACAAAGCAAAATGATCTACAATGCTGAGAAAAGGGATGGTCCTCATTATAATCTGAGATATGACATTCTGTACTTGGCATATTCCAATTCAGGATGCTTCAAACATTTTATTTATCCTTTCAGCCCAGGTTGTTACTAAATTCACTAGATAAAAATGGCGTCTTTTCCTAATGGAATCAGTAGCAAAGGCATGTGTCAGTTGCCTAACAGGATTTTCCACTCTGTTAATGATGATGAAACCTCATTATCCTTCCTGAAGACTTGCTCTCACAATTATTTTCAGTTTTATCATGATCAGATTTATCCTTTCATCACTAAAGGATAACTGAAGTAAAATGTATTTTCTCTAAAATTGGCATTATAACATAGTTCATCTATTGATTTCACTTATGTCTGGCATTTTATTTCTCTTAATTTTGTTATTGTGGTATATTACTTTATTTTTTAAACTCTTTCCTCAGGTTAACTGTTTTCTACCTCTTCAGTATCATTTAAAAAGAAAAGTTGCTGAAATTCAGTTGAGAAGCACATAACAGAATAAGCCTTAATAACTTATTTAATATGTTTTCCCAGTTGAAAACTCTTCAGGAAAACTGAAGGTACAAATCCAACTGTTATTGCTTAGCATATTGAATGTCAGCTGTAATACAAGATTTTTAACTAAGTATTAAGCAAATAAAATTTTTATTTAATTAGTTTGTGTTTAGTTAAGTTTCTGCAAGTATGTTTGCTGAGAAGCATGACCAGACCATATCTTCTGCAATCCAGAGCATTCAGTTTCTATTTCCTGATCTGCTTATGACCTTGAGATCACCATGCAATTTTTCCATTCCTCTCTTTCTACGTTTTCTCTCTTCTTGTGATGGATTTGCAGCTGCCTTGTAATAATGTATTAATACTTCATGTTGACCTGCTACAGGAAAGATGAATGGTCTGAATAAATGCAGTGAGGTCCTGTCTGGAGAAGCAGGCAGGAAGAAAATTACTGTTTCAAGACAGGCATCTCCCTACATAGTATTTTTAAGGAACACTGAACTCTCATTTATAGTCAACCTATAAAATTCTTTTTGTATAAGAAGCCTCAAGACAGAAGATCCCAAAGACCTGAAGCACTGATTTAAAATTGGCTCCAACAAAGAGAAGCAGTACTTCTTTCTGGGAATAAGATTCAGATATAGAATCCTATCGAGACCATTAAAAAAGCTTCACCTGCCAAAGCCATCATCTGTGCATGGTGTTTACGTAGGTTTGTAGGCCTTCTAACAAAAAAGATTGTTCCAAGTCTTTTTTTTTCACTGAAAGGCTTTGTGTTTTTTGTTAAATGAAACATTACTTTGATGAATAAAGGCCCTTGCCACACACTCTACTAAGCTCTCTAAACCTGTGCTCTAGCAGTCTAGTCAAGAGAAGATAAAGAAATGTACTTATGGATAAAGAATTCTCCAGGTGAAAAATTTGGCTGTTAAATTGTTTTGGTAGATTGCCTGAGAACACCAGAGCTTTATGGGGAAGAAGTCTGAAAAAAATACAATATATTCCATATTTTTAAATGAGGAAGAAGATATGGGTGTAGAAGAAATTTAGGGCTATCAGCCAGGCCAGGTATTGACAGTTCAGTTGCTGTAAAAATACTACAAGTTGTCAATTAAATTACTCAAAAGTAACTGGAAGAAAAAAAAAAAAAAAAAAAGGAAAAAGAAAAAAGCACTTCCATACAGCCCTAAAAGCCCACTCAGAAAGTGGTTACCTCTAGCTCCTGACCAGAAAAAAAGGCTTGTCTGGAGTCTTATATGAATCTCCTGTGCTGTTCAGTACTGTTCTGAGTACTCTTTGGTATGTTAATTAGCACTTTACTTGGCTATGTATTGCAAATACAGTGCAGTTTACTGTGAATTCAGAATATATGGGCAAAAATCCGAAAAATTGAGTGGGAAAAGGAAGCCTTTTATCTCTTAACAGAACCTAAAAGTAATGATTGAAGGTACTAAATTCAGGTTATACTTTTAAGGAAGCTTTCAAGGAGTCTTAGCCTTGGTTTAAGAGTAGGGAAACAGTGACATTCCACCCTGGTAGTGAAAAAAAGTACAATTTGCCATGTGCAAGAAGACAGGAATAGGTAAGAATACCTTTTATATCATGATACACATCTAAGCTTTAAACCATAATAATGAAATCCTTTTGCAGCAAGTACAAGTTTTCCTCCATTATTTGTTGGAAGCAGCCCTACAGAAGGAAGATCCCACCTCATTCTAAGGAATTCTGTAGGTATTACAATTAGATGAAGGACAGATCATCATGTTTTCTCACTAAATTCATTGTTCTTGTATCACAAAATTAAGATAAAATATGCAATTAAAAGTATCATTTTATTTCTGTACAGAACTTTATTCAAGTTGCCTTTTGCTTCAGTGTTGTGGTGCTAATTTATGTTCTTTTTCCTCTCCAAAGCCTGAAATATATCTAAACCATTGGGGTTTTTTGTTTGTGGTTTGGTGGGGTTTTTTGTATTCTTTTGTTTAAGGAAAAGTTTAAGGATTAAGGAAAAGAATTTTAAAATGGTGTTCCAAAAGCAAACCCAGCTCTTTAAAATCTCATAAGCCAACAAAGATAATCAGTGCTATAAAAGATTACAACATCACTAAACATGGACTGAGATCACTGTAGTAATGATTGACTGAGTCATGGTACAGGATTTCACAAAATGATGTAGGACAACATATAGACAAAGCAGACTAATCCCAGAGTCCCAGAGCTGCTTTTTCTAAATTATTTTTTATTTTTAGGGACTTATCTTCCAGATATTCCAATGGTTTGCCAAAACTGAAGTCCTACAGAGCGAAGAAAGTAATCTTACCAGCACCACTACTGACCACCAATCACAGTGGATACCACAGTGTCATATCCACACTGTAACTCAATAGACAGACTAAAGAGTTTTTCAACAATTATCATTTTGTCAAGCATCAAGCAAGGTCACATTCATTGAGCTGTACCTTCATTTTATGAGCCTCTCAGTTGCCAACATAAGAATCAAATTTTGTGGAAATGTCAAAGATGGCCATGAAAAAAAATGTTATCACAATTGTGCCTCTTCTGGTACAAACTATCTACCTTGTCTTCAGAAAAAGAAATTAGAAAGCCAAATGAAAAGGAAAAAACCCTACTAAGGGACAAAATGTCTGCAAGTAAACCTAGAATTGAAATTAATTCAAAGGATATTTTGTGCCAGAAAACGCAACAATCAGAAGAAAAAGAACAGGAATGAGAACTTTAAGCAGCACTTTAGGATAGGCAGGCCAAAATTACCTAGCTCAATTGTCATACAAAATCAGTATGAGGTGGTTAGAGGGGAAAAGTATGTTACTTTTGGGACATAGCTGTCAAGTTTCTGTTTTTTTCAGTGTGTATCAACTCTACATAAAACCCAGAAGACATAAGCCTTTGCTGTACTTAAACCTAAGTGAATTAATTATAAGTCTACAAAATAATCATAAAACAAAAAAAAAGACATAATACTGACCTAAAGTCTACTCTCCACCCACACCACATACAAAAGCCTCGGAGCTGTTAAATTTTATTTCTCCAAAGAGAAAAAAAATCCCCATTTCACATGTTCATAGTGCAACAATTTTAATGAGTTACCAGCTGAAGAATCAGCAATACTAAAATTAAATGAAAGCAACAATTTTATTAACTATCACAGAGATGTTTAGAGGGTGAAGCTAAGAGAGAATGATAGCTTTCTCTTAGAAAGGCATGTATAACAGGATCAAGCATTTCAAAGAAACTCAATTACCTACACTATTTTAATATCTGCATGCATCCACTTCTAGTATCTGTCACTATCTGCAGTTGGCCTGAATGTCATTTCTACATAAATTATGTCAATTTGCACCTTAATTACTTTTTATAGCTTTGTGTCCCACAGCAGAGTAAATCCAGCCTATTTGCTCCAGCTTCTGTACAGACTGACCTGCTCCCTTTCTCATTTGTCTCTACCTTTCTTTTCATCTCCTGTGTTTATCCTTTGTCACAAAAGCATCCTCTCTCCTCTTTAAACTTTCCTTGGACTTGAAACAATCTGCATCTCCTTTCTGTACCTTAGAAAATCTTACCTACCTTTTCCAGATTGCCATCTGGTTTGCCACTTCATCTGGTGTTACTTAGATTTTTGAGACCTTTATAGTAGAGACAGTATGGGTTTTCAATGCATGCAAAAGTCCATAGTAAACATATAGTTGTTGCTGCTAACAATTCAAGTTGAATCCACATTTCTTTCTGATCTTGTTTCTTATCTTTTATCATTCTGTTTATTTACGAAATCTTCCTCTTACTGGATATTAGTGCAAAGATTTGATTATATAAATAGGAAATATTAATGTTTGCTACTGTTACTCTTCTGCACCAAGCAGCTGTTGCAGTACTCAGTTCTAAACACTTAATCCTTCAGACATTCATGTTTTAAAATCCCTGATATATCAGCCACGATAAAAGTATCTTAAGAGCACTATTTATTCATTCTCTGTTCTTAATAAAAACTTGTGATTAACTTTCTGCAAAAGCAAAAAAAAAAAAAAATCCATTTATGCCTTAACCTATTCTATAAAATTCTGTCCCTTTTCCAGCATAATATGTTCTTGCAAGTCCTCTAAGATTTTTGCAAGACTGGGAGTAGCAAATAACAGGCACCTTTTGAAAGTAATTCTTTTCTATATGTGTCAGAATTTCTGCAGTCTCAAATGTAAAGAAATCTTTTTCCACTCATCCTACAAAAAGCCTTCTTCTATGAATTCTGGTAGACATTGCTGTTGTCAGAAATTTTTTCATTCTGCTTACAATTTCTACAGAAATTTAAACTACTAGTGACATAAAAAAATTTGCAGCAATTTGACAGTACATTCAGGTCATGAGTATAATAACATATAGGAGGAGCTCATTCATTCCATGTATGTACCCACCTACCCCTACATCCATTACTTGGGCAGTCTGAAAATTCCTCTGTAAATTAATATTTGTTTGTCTGTCAAATGTTTCTTTACAAATGCTATACACAAAGCCACTTTCAAAATCCTTATATATTATTTTAAACTATTTCAGTGACAAAACTATTAAAAATTTGATAATAAGATGTATTCATTATTATCAAAGTTTTTTCATGTATGAACAAGTAAATTTCAGTCATTCAAGAACTGCAATTATGAACTGCATAAAAATGCTTGAATTAACATAGTCTGAAACTGTACATGAAGAATTTAGAAGATAATGATGATGATGATGATGATGACAATATCATGCAAACCTAGAATAAAAGAGAAATATTAGAGATTTAAATGTTGGATGATAATCATTAAGATGATTAGAATTAACAAGTCTGTATTCTAATTTATTTACAACTGAGGAAATTTTAAAACAAATTGTTCACTAAACATGGGTATGAAGAATTAAGTAAACTATGAGCTGGGGATCTTGCCAGAAATCTCTTGTATTTAGGCATGAGCTCAACAAATTACCTGGAAACACAATTGGAACATGTTCTAAGTACAGAGCCTTAAGATAGTTTGCAATCATTCCTTCCAAAACAGGACAGCGGACTAAATGGTGGAAGCTGAAAAAGTGTTTCAATCCCTAAAAAACTGCTGTCTTCCAAAGAAAAACAAAAAGCAAGCTGAATAAAAAAATACAGGTATTGAGGAAAGTCTTAGAAAAGTGAAGTTAACAGTCCCACTGACATCAACAACTTCAGTTTTGACCCATTATCTTCTTTAAAAAGTAACACGAAATACTATTTATTCATTTGTATCAAAACAGCTATGGAGCTATGTGCTTGTTTATTACTATTAAATTTAATTACATGCTTTAAGGCTGTTGTAAACTTTCTAGTAGACATTATTGCAAGAATTAAAAAATATAAGTACAGAAAAGCAAATTTAAGTGGTGAATAGTCAAAACTTAGATATTACATATATATTATTCCATATATTACAGGCTGCTACTGGAGACATACTTGAAATATTTTAAGTTCTATACCAATATGAGAAGATGTCAAAATTGTGAGCAGTTTTACAGTGGTAAGACGTTATTCTGAAACACACATACATATAATATATATTAACTCAACTACTTTTAAATAATTCAAAATCTTCTAAGACTGAGAGCGTAATATAAAAATGATGGCAATAATGTAGAGTTTAAAACATGCCTACAAAGCACTGCACTGTGAGCCTCATAGCAGTAATATTCTCAGTTATTTATATGAAATATTCTCACTTATATATAATGCATTTCCAGCCACTACAATCTGTCAAGAGTTCTGACAGATTCTCAGTCTTTTCAGTATATAAACTTATACAGGGCTTTTTCCAATGAACTACGGTTCCAGCTCAAAGTGTTTGTGTCATGGTTTAACCCCAGCCAGGAACTAAGTACCACACAGACACTCACTCATCCCCCTCCCTCTGGTGGGATGAGAGAAGAATCAGAAAAAGGCAAAAACAGTAGGTTGAGATAAAAACAGTTTAGTAATTGAAATACAGAAAAAAAAAAATA
>VXBA01001252.1:10619-43896 GCA_013399895.1 Serilophus lunatus
AAAAAAAAAAAAAAAAAAAAAAAAGAAACGAAAGAGGAATAAAGCCAAAGGAGGAAAAAAAGGAGAAAAACGAAAAGTCATGCAAAATGCCATTGCTCATCACCTGCTGACCAGTGCCCAGCCAGGTTCTGACCAGTAATCGGCCCCTCCTGGCCAACTTCACCCAGTTTATATACTGGGCACAACATTTCGTGGTTTAGAACATCCGTTTGGCCAGTTTGGGTAACCTGTCTAGGCTGTGCTCCCTCCCAGCTTCTTGTGCCCCTCCTCACTGGCAGAGCGTGAGACACTGAAAAGACTTTGATTTAGAGTAAGCCCCACTCAGCAACAACCAAAACAGCAGTGTGCTATCGTTATTTTCATACTAAATCAAAAATGCAACAATGTACCAGCCACTAGGAGAAAATTAACTCTGTCACAGCCATAACCAGGAAAAAAAGTTATCATGTTTCAGTTTTTCAGGTTTTTGATATTTTTTGAGATGAAGGAAGAGAGAGCAAGGTAAAGCCACTTGAGCAGCTGTTTACCCTACAGGACCTGCTGCTTGGGTAAACGCCAGCTCTCTGGAGTGTCTGTTTGGAATTTATCAACAGTACACAATTCTCTCCTGACAAGGAATTTCAGACTTTGAATCTAGTGTGCTTTGCTTACGAGTCAGCCTCTCAATACATACTTTCTCCAATATTCAGCACTATGGGTATCATCTGGTTTTAGGATAACCTTAATTCAAGGATGTTTCCTAATGTAATGAAATAATTCAATATCACGTAACAAATATATTTCTCATGGTAGCCAGATAAAGTATAATGTCTAAAATGTCCTTGAAAGATTTGCATTAAAATTGTAAAAATTATATATAAGCTTGAAAGAGAGAATAATGTATAACGGCACTAGCTTTGTGGCAAATGTAGCCTCCACAATCCTAATTTCTGCTGAAGTAAAAAGAAAAACAGATATATCAGTATGGTCTTACTCCTGAGTTTTCTATCCCAGAATCTGTAACACCAAGTAAGGCTTTGAGTATATTCATCAGTACTTTGACTTGTGCATGAAAGTAACAAGAAACAAGGGCCATGTATCAATACTAATATAAAATCTGAAAAAAAAAATCTGCTTATGAAAGCCAGTATTTCAAAATCCTTATCGTAGGAGAAGATTATCTGTAGGCTCACTTTGAAAGGGGAGCAAACATAAGGTTTACTTTCGCATACCTCTGCATGTTGACTCCTCCTCATAATTTGAAACAGTAGGAGTATGTGTCATTATCTGCTCAAAAAAATCACACATGATCTGTACAAGTATAATAATACATTACCATTTCATTGTCATCACAAGGCGATTGTAGGTGTGCACAGAGGTGCGTTGTATAGCAACAGTTGTTTCTCTATGCAGTGCAGGCATTTGGTGTAGGATGGTTTGAAGGGTAATCTCGAGAGCCAAGAGCAGGATTTTGTGCTTCAGTTGAAGGGCACAAATTTTATATTAAGTAGGATATTGGTATGAAAAAATGTTGGTTAAACCATTCTATTTCCATGGTTGTCCTTTTAATCCCATTTTACATATAGGAAACTCTTTCACAGATATGTTAGAGGCTCAGTGTTTTAATAATTCCAAAGTTCACCCTTTGTGATACATATTATTTCTTGTCAATTATTGCAATCATGCAAGTTACAGGTTTCACTGTAGTGACAACTTTTTTCCTTCATCATCGATATTAGCTTAACTCACCTTCTCCTAGCAGGGACAAAAGTAGAAGTGTTCTATATTTGCCGAAGAGTAAAAATGAAACCTGATTTTTTCTCTCATGAACAGCAAACACAAAACATGAATGTTTCTTCTTGAACTGGTGCAGAGTGTCAAATGAAGCTCAGAACACTTCTAAGAGAAAAAATTACTACTTCTAGGATACCTTAAGAGGGAAGCAGGACATGAGACTTCAATACAACATTGTCTTCTGGAAAAGGTACAGACAGAACTGAAAGAAGCATAAAGAGCACACTGTATAAACCTACCTCCAGCTCCAAGACATCATTGAAACCAGTTATGCACCTGCTGCTTCTGGCTCTCAGAAAAAACAAGGAACAGAAGATCAATTGGCTGTGTGCTGCACATTTTAATAAGTATCCATATATTTGTTTTCTTTGATTTATGATATTTCCATGGCACAGAAATATTTTATTGGATCTGATTTTTAGAATTTTTTTTTAAAACAAATATTTCACCAATGTGGTATTTTACAGCACATTTTACTAAAATACTTGCATTGTAAATTAATGGCTGATACATTTACCTTTTTGAATTGTCCCAAATAATGCAACAAGCTGATTTTGTTGGGTTCTGATTGCATTCTACAGTGATGTGATAGAGTTTTGTTATACCAATCTTGAACTTGTGTCCTTTATGTTTACAGAGGTTACCTTATGCCATCCAAAAAAGACTGAAAGAGACTGAGTATTAATCCTCTCAATATGTTTCCTGTAGACTACCACATATTAGCTCATCCCTACTACAGAATGCAAGAAAGAGGACAAGTCCTCCCTCAGGGATCCACTTCAAGCTTCATAAAACCTCAAAGATTTTATCCCTGACATTCTGGCATGATCCAGGACCTGCAAAATTTGACCAACTCCCCTGCTGCTGAACTCACCTCTGTGCCTCTACAGAGCTGTTCCTGTGTCTGCACAACACATCACCTTCAGCCTTGTCTTCTAACCTGATGAGGATCTAGTAAAAAATACTAACACATCAATCAAAGCAAACAGACCTAGTTCTGCTTCCTTCCAATCTCAAGCTTCCTCACTCAGTATTAACCTTGCTTAGTAAGACTGCACAACTAGGCAACTTACATTTTACTATTCAAAGGCTTTCTTTGAAAAATAAAACCTTTCCTAGAATATAGAAGTTGCTCTTTTTATTTGGTTTGGTAGGTTTTCCAAAATTCTCACGTACCAGAGAAAATTATCGTAACATTCAAAATAAAAATGTAAATATTCAGCTGCTCTCCAAAAGGTACAAAGCCAATAAAAAAATTCATAAATTATACATCCATTCTGAAGAAAATAATGTAGAGCACATCAAGCTGGGTTATGCTCAATAGCGATAGGATTTTCAGACACCAGCAAGAGAGCAGATTGAGAACTTGCTCTTGGGTGCCTATAGCAACCATCAATCATAAAAATATCCCCAAATTACCATTACATTCCTGAAATTTCTCAAGTATATATGAAACTTGGTTGTTAACAAAAAGAGTTGGTGAATTGGGAGGAAAATCCTATAGCAGAGAAAATATTAAGGAGGTGAAATATTAAAAAGAGAGATGTAGGATGTGGTATGCTTTTTTGTGTGACATTTTCTGCAATGCATCTGCTACTCAATTATTTTTGAGAAGAAAAGACCTTTCCCAAGGTTAAGTTTCAAATATATAAAATGTCACATTTGACACATTTTGCTTATTCTCTGTTTTTCTCAGAAATTAATTCTACAATACTAATTCTTCTAAAACTTTAATCTTGACTTTTCTCAGGAGTATCATTGACTCCTTATTCCAAAACAGAGTTTATGTTAAAAATGTTTAGCTAACTCGTCACTTTCTAAAACCCAAACAATCGATCTCCCTATAGGCACTTGTAAAGATTTAACTATTACACTGAGAGGCTGTTCCCACATCTACCACGCAAACTATCTCAGTACTTTGGACTAGACTTTCAATACTTCTTAAACATTCTCAGTAAGAAAATTACTTAAATACAAAGCTCCTTCTGATATTTAGAAAAAAAATAAATCATTGTCAAAAATGACAGTTCGTTCCTTTCTATTCAAACAGAGTATAAAAAAAAAAATTTATACGTTTGATCTCCTCCAGCTAATTTTCAAAAAATTAAGTTTCTCCTTATCATAATGCTCAACATCTTTAAAATGGTCTGACCACAAGTGATTTACTGTGTACCAGCTGTGATCTACTTCCCATTTCTCTCACAATTTTAGAATACTAAAATTTACTACTATATATTAATTTATTAAGAACTAACTCCTTAATCTTTACCATTTTACTGCACGATTCAGAGGGGGAATTCTGCAATCATTACAGTAAAAAAGAAGATATTAAAGTGTCATTGACTTGACATTTTTTTATTACTGAATTGCTTAACATATTATATAAGTGTTCTTTCATTGTTGAGATCTCTTTCTTTAAAGCACGGGTACTTCAGAAAGTTCAGTGAAATTGCCTTCTGATATTTTTGAGATACAGGAAAGTGAAAAAACAAACTTTGCAGGAATGTGTCTCTGAGTTCATTTTAAAGAGAAAAACTAAGTCTGATCAGAGAATAAAGAGAATCAGTATATGTCAAGTATTTTTAATATTTTTCCACCAATTGTTTCTGTAATTTAAGTTTTACAACAATAATATTTTTCCTTTATTAAAACTCAATACCAAAGCCAAGAAATGACCCACTGAATTGTAAACTGATTTCCAAAACATTTTTTAGTTAAAGAAAACTTGTTTTCATTAGAAAGTACTGTTAAACCAAACTGTTGCAGATCCTGACTTGACAAAGACTTTTACATAAAGCACACTTCTTAGCAAAGCTGCAGCACAGCTTCAGGAGGGATAGAAGATATCAAGTAGCATTTTATTTTTAAAATACTCCATCCACACTCTGTGTAGCACTGCACTCCTCCAAACCTAAACTGGCTCAAATTCACCCAGAGTTTTATAGCTTGTGAAAACCTTCCACTGTTAGAGTATGCAGATCCAGGGTGGTAAAAATTCTGTCCAGCTACACAGAGATGGGGAAAAAGGACAAGTATATGCAAATCTCAGAGAACATACATTTGATGTCAATAATAAACCCCAAGAACTTGAACACAAGTTTAATCCCACGAGTAACTCTGGAATTTGATGGAAAAAAATGAGGGTACAATTTAGCCCATGAGTATAAAGAACCTCAAATCTAGTAGAAGTCCTCAGATTTCCAGAAGCTACATTTCAGCTGAAAGGACAAAGGTGCCTCACAAAATGTAACACACAGCCCACAACCTGTTTGGTTTGGATTTTCTCCAGAAAAGAGGTACAAACCCATTTTCAGTCACAGTAGCTAAAACACAGTAGCTAAAAGAAAAACTGACTGAAATTTGAGGGCAAAGGCAGTCTGTTAATTTGTGATAGCAGTTATTTCTTTTCAGGAATGCAGAGGAAAGAATATGAGAGTTTTTGCTGGATTGATCAGATCTTGAACTCGGTCACATTTTCAAAATTTATAGCCAAGAACAACACCCAGAATCAAAGGCCCTGGATAAAATTAAAGGGAAGACACTTAACCCAGGATAACAATCAGAACAGAAGACTGTGTTGTGTAATTGCCCCTTGCAGCACCAAAGCAGAACTGGTGTGATTAAAATAGAAACCCGTACATTTAATGGGAACAAATACGGAAAACCCATGTTTTTCAATAAACCAGGACCCTTGAAGATGCAAGAAATATGTAGCCAAGACCCTATGGATAAGGGTAGGAGTGTCCTTCTGATGTCTCTGTAACTACAGAATACTGATAATTCTTTTTCTGAAAAATATAATCATGAAGCAGTCACAGGGAATGCTCTAGGTTGAATCCTGATTTCTGTAACACAGATATAAATCCAGAGAAATACCATTGACTATTGCTGTGAAAAGAAGCTATCTTCTAAGATTCTATCTAAAAATACTAAGTCTTGAAGAAAACAAGATCATAGCAAATTGACATAAATAATCTAAATGTCCAGAAAAAAGGGAACTAAGGGCAAAGAATATGTAGAATACATATTTGAGAACAAAAAAATCCTATATAATAATATGTAGTTGTCTCTTTTTTCATTAAAAATCTGTTGATGCTCTGAAAAAGTCAAGCCTGTTGCAATGATGGATTCATCCATAGAGCATAAACTGGAGTAGGACCCATGTTACATATTCAGCTTTTGACAGCATTACTGTACAGTCACAGTGGGTAAACAGGGTCTGTCCAAGGTTTAAGCTCAACAAGATGAGTAAAAAATAAACAGTTTTTTATTCAAGGGTTTAAAAATTACAAGAAAAATTTAGCAGCCTAAAGGAAGTGCCTCACACCCAGATATTGCTACCTGTCCTTTGCATTGATTTTATTTCCAAAACTGTGTTAAACTTTTGATATTTTTTATAGTTTTTAAATACAGCCTGAAATAACTATAACCATTTGTGAAAAACTAAAATATTGAGATAAAAAAACAAAACAAAACAAAACAAAACAAAACAAAACAAAAAAACCTGTAAATTTTTAGACCAGGACTGAGAAAAGAATTCTTTCAGATTAGAGTGAGGTCCTTCAATATAGCTTCTTTGCATGAATGGATAGTTTCCAATGTATTCTGACATCCTAGTCATTTTATCGAGCACAACAACAACAATATTCTTCCCTTTAAATCCATCTATGGAGCTTGTGTTCTGACAGAGGCATAGATTACTTCAAGGCACAGCCTAGAACTTCTTAGACTTCAACTTCCACCAGTAGATATGTTGTCTCTCTTAAAATTAACCTGAAGGTTACTTAAGTGAAGAATTAGATGTCTTAAATATTCTGGGCATGTCAGAAAGATACTGCCTCTCAAGGTGGCAAAAGAAGCAAAGAACAATCTGCTGGCAAGCTGCTCCAAATAGATTCTGTGCAGCTTGTCTTGTGAGAAAGCTTTAATATGAGTGGAAAGCTAAATATCAAAGATATTTTCTACAGAAATCCCTTTTATTCACACAAGCAGGATTCAAAAAAAAAAAAAAAAAGAAAATATTGGCATCCTAAATTCAAAAAAGGAGAGCAACTCATTTGAGCTTCAGAAGTTTACCCATATTCTTCCAGCATACAATGAGTAAAATGCATAGGAATTTTATTCACGAATATAGTCAGGCGCAGCAGAAAAGGTGATGATGTTTTTCACTGTTAAAATACTATTAACACTAATGACTCCTAGCATTTTAACTGGAAAATTCTCTGAAATATTTTATTTAGAAAATTTGTTAAAGGAAACAACAAAACTGTTCAGGGAACTGGATTAGTGTTAGTCCACTGAAATACTGAAATAGCAGTTGCACAATTTAATTCATTCCTGCCAGCAGATCCAGAGTTAAGATCCCTGAAGCAAACAGAATCCAGAGGCACAATTGAGTTTAAATTTAAGTACGGGATTATGTTCAGTCCACTATTTGATTAACTTAATCCTGATCTTTAGAACTGGCTTCTTTCATGAAGTCATTCCAGACCACTGAACTGCTGAGGTACAGAAAGCTTCTGAAAGTGGCAGTTACAGACAACAAAGAACATTTTTTTCACTCAATGAAATTCATGGGCTTCCTTAATTTATGCTCTGAACTGAACTGATTTGATTAAAGTTTTGTTCCATTTTCTTTTAATTAGCCAGGGCAGTTTGAATTAATTATGCCTTATATATGGATGCAGTACCACAATGTTCCATGCAGGCATCATACATACACATATGAAATTTAAACAAAAAAAAACACAACAAAAAACAAACAAACAAAAAACAAGACAAAAAAAAAAACCAAACCCACCTCAATTCTAAAGATTGATTAATTCAAGTTACAAAGCAAGATGCAATACTACACTGCTATGTAGTATTGATTTCATTCATTGACAAAAATGCCATCCCCAGTTTAAGACATGGCGATTTAAAAGCTGCCATGGTCAGTACTGCATAAAAACTTCCCCACAAAATTCTGTGTAATGATGCTTGGTGTTCCACTGAAGGATAACACTGCATAGTCACTAGCCTGGAGCAGTCATTGCTCTCCTGATTACAGAGTCTGTACATGAACCTGGCTCAGGGACAGAGAGCCAAAAGCTTTTAGTTGTCTACCTCCAGTACCAATTTGCATAAAGCTAAATACCATCTAGTATACATTTAGGTATGAATATGTCCCGAGTTACACAATCGAATTCCATCAAGCTATTCTCTGGTGTAAATAAAAGCAAAATCTGGTCTTAACAGTGTATATATTGTCTCTGTTGCTAGAAAATACAGGCACTTCTCATGGACAACTGGACTGTTGAGAGTTCATTAAAGCAGTTAAATCTGCTGCCCTAATTTGTATTTGATGGTTACATCACATTGAGACAACTGAGGACAAATCTCACATCCCAGTGCTACTGTTCCAAGCTGCTCAGTAGCAAGAACTAGTAGGTAACAAGGGCCATGATGCATCCTCACAGCCAGAGCTACCAGAGAAAGAACCGAATACCCACTTTCAGCCAGAATAAAAATTTGGAAGTTGCCAAACAAACAGTGGTAAGAATTTAAACCTCCTATTTCTTTCAGAAAAATACACATAAGACAAGGGTATACTCTCCCTCTTGTATGTAGATACAGTACTTTTTCTTTTCCTACGAGGCATCACTAGTTTATTTCTTTCTAACCAGCGAGTCAAAGTTCAAAGCACAGCTTTCCATTACTTCTTCCTCCATAGCTTATTTGCTGGATACAGCAATTCTGCTTTACACCGGAGTAGTCATACCACATTATATATCATAGAGCACAGCCTGCTTATTTTACCATAGCTGTTGCAGACAGCTAGCTAATATGTTCAGAAATACTGTTCCCCAAAATAAACAGCGTATGAAATTGTTAGGACAGGAGCTGTATGCCAGTACAGTCTAGAATTAAGCTTACATACCACACTTGTAAATTAGTGGGAAGGAGAATCATAGATGACTATTAAAATTTATTTCAATGCTTGAAGCTCTTCTATGTTTTTTCTTAAATACACTTTTTTTTTCCCCCTTCAGTTTGTATTGAGAGCTTAACATTCCAGACTGTGAAGTTTAAAAAAGCTGACCTTGAAAACACAGTCACATTTATTTTTGAATGCTAGTTTAGCTTCACACCCTGGAAGTGGCTTCCTGCCTTCCAGATTTTGCTGAGCATCATATGACCAGCCATGCCTGAACTCGCTGCACAGCTCCCTTCAGGCCACACTACAACCATTAAGAGCCCATTCACTGACAGCTTGAAATACAAAAAGTGTCTGTTTTAGTAACCCATGGTACATGCTAATGCCCTTCACCAAAGCAGGGGCCTCCTCACTCACACCCCTTCTCATTTTCAGAGGTGGCAGGCCAGCTCTTCGCAGCAAAATTTTTCTGGGATTTCCTCAGGATCGAATGAAGGACACTTTTACTCCCCCATAGAATTCATGCAGTGGTTTCACAGTCAGGTAGGTATTTCCCTCAAGAAACCTGAAGCAGTCTTGATGAAGCTTTGACCATCTAGCTCAGAATAAGCCCAGCACAGGCTCCCTTGCACTCTGCTGAGATGTGAGAATGTCTGTTCATCACAGCAATTTGTCGGGCTGACATCAAGGGTGAAGGGGTTACCCTGTGCCAACACCCACTTGTAACATTTCCATGAAAATTCCCCAACAATAGTATTACTATCTACACAGTAATTTTGATGGGCACTGAAAGACTAAGAGAATGTATACATAGTGTTCTACAGGGAAATGTGGCATTGTAGCAATGTCACTGACACAGCTGGACTTGTGGACTATATACAGTAGGCACTAACTTTATGCTCTCAGGCTTTCTCAGACACTGAAGATGCTGGGTTGAAGACACTTGGATATAGACGATTCCCAAACATGGTTGTTGAGAGAACACTGTCCTAATTCCTGAGATTTCCAGCAAGCTGCAAGCTCTGCACAGTTAAGTTTCAGATAGCTGTGAAAGAATCTATAGCACATTACATTTTAGTTTGTATTTCTTTAACATATGACGCAATTCAGCACAGCTTGCTTGGAAAGGATTTCTCTGTCTTAAAAAAATCACTTATTCACCACTCAAATGGACAATACTCTCAATACTTGGCACCGTGTTTCACATCTAGCATCACAATTAATGAGATTTACAACTCCACTGTTTTCAACAGAATTGCTCCTGGTAAGTACTAATGCCATTCATAATTAGAGAATAAGCATAGCAAAATGAGGATAGAGTCATTTACCTGTTTGTGCCTGTCAGATGAGCTGTTCTAACTTATTAGCTGTACACTCTTAGCTGATCCAAATTGTGAAATAAAACAGGCTAACTTAAGCCTGAATTGAAGAATGAGAAGACAAAAAATAGCTGAAAAATTATTAACATTGGAAGTACTAGCCATTATCTACTGGTGCTACAGAAGATATTAAAACAACCAGCAAGAAATCCCCCTTTCCAACAAAGTCTCAGGGAACAATTATTGCATCTCCTATAAGAGATGAGACTGACAAACCTGTTGCTGCTTAAGGGATTTCTATTTGTCTTACTGCACATACTTCTGGAACACACATTGTGCAATAATACTGTTATGTCAGCCCTCGTGTAGAATCACAACTTATTCTTAGCCAGCTGCAGTATTTACACAGATTTATTAGATCCAAAAGTTCATATAAGCACATCACCTGAGTAAGAATTAGATATCTTAAAGTTTTACATAACCACAGCATTTGCAGTAGGACAGGACGGAACAGCAGCTCATGCTGGAGTAGCCTTAGGAAAGCAAAATCCTGAAACTGCTGCTCCTGTAAAAATTTAATTCTGAATAGCCACAAACTGAGTGTTCATGCAACAAGCCATTACATTGGTCCCTTCTAAAGAAAAAAGCATTAGAAATCAGGGCTTTCAGAATAATCTGTGTTTGGCTCATGATGACATACTCAGTTTCTGCTTGATCCTTACCCCAGGTAGGCTGGTATGAACTCATTTAACTTCACTCAATTAAACAGAGTATTGCACAGTTATGTCAACTGGTATTTCAGGACTGTGACCCTTTATTAAAAGGCCTCTGCTAAATAGCAATGTATTTCGCTTCATAAAATGAAATGCTATGCTATCCAGCACAACATTTTAGCTCATCAGAATAATGCTTTTAAGTACATGGGGGTTGTAATTCTCCCTTTACAGCAGGCTGAGAACAGCAAGATTCACAGCAGGTGTGAGAGCTCAGCTCCACAGCACTGACAGCAAAACACTGCAAAATCTCAAAGTGGCAAACTGCACCATACACAGGCACAGAGCCAAGCAAATATCCTCTAGAGATCTCGGGATAACATACAGAAATATGAGAACAGCATGTTCTCACTCATTCTAGCAGACCAGCACAGTCCTACTGTGAATGGACATTAATAACTACCACACCAAAAAGCCAGCCAAATTTTTAGCCATTTTACAGATCCCCATATAAACCACGCCAATACTGCAGACAGCCCAAGAAAAAGAGCTATTGAATCTGGTAGACAACAATAAATAGCAATCAGTGGGTAGCATCAGTTATGATATGATTTAATACTGAGCTGCAGGTGCTTTCAAAACCAAAAATATTTATAGATAGCTGGCTGAAAACACTGACAACGATCGAACAGCCATAGAACAAAAAATTATGTTTTCTGAATGGGGTGCGTTTTTCAAATACAGATATATAGTGATTTACTTCAAAGCAACTAGAATAACTGCTGAAGCAGATGTTTACAAAATGTAAACACAATTGACATAAATGGAAAAACTCAGCTTTCAGTTACACATGGAGAGCTTCTATGTAAAGAGGAGAATTTGTCCCCAAGGGAACTTACTCAGCTTAAGTAGGAAAGGGCCTCAGAGCCAGACATAAGCTAACTGGGCCCAGTTCTGTCCACAGCTAACTGTGCTTCTGCAGCATAAAAAAATCATGACGCTTCTTTTATAATCAAGTCAGAGGAAAATGGTATTTAAAAAGCAAGTATCAACTTTGTGAGGGAAATCAAGGGGATAAATACCATCAAAGATGCTTAAAGATTCAGGTAAATAAATACTGGTGGCATTTTTTGGTGGCATGTTTTCCCAACTGTAGTCATGCTCCTGAGACATTTCCAAGTTTAGAGAGGTGTTCACAAGGAATAACTGAGAAATTTCATCTCATAAGATACCACCAGATTTCTGAAAGACTGTGCAGTAAACAGCATCCATCCCTGAAAAATCACTGGAACACATAAAGAAAGATGGAAAAGAGGAAGCACCAGAGGCAAGAGAGAGGAATAAACTGCAGGAGGAAGTTCGGGTTAAGGTGACAAGCAATTTACAAGCATATTCTGTAAAACTGGAGAGTCAAAGACTTCATGTCTTCCAGCTCCAGCTATGTTATATGGCTTCTTCACTCCTACTACTGACTTATATTTTGGTCCAAATTCACCAGTTCTCCAAAAGCTTCTGCTATCTTTTTCCTCTTTTTCATTTTTCAATATTTCACACCTTTTCCTCTGTTCTCAAGTAATTCTTCTGTACTGCTCTTAGCTCTTTTCAATTAATGGAATCTTTGTTCTTCAATTTTAAATGAGCTCAACAACCTCATAAATAATTTTAAAAATCATCTTTCTGTTATAAATTAGTACTGCTAACATTCACTCATTCTTTCACCCATTTTACCACTTCACTAATCTTCTACCCCAAAATTTCTTATTTTCCATTTTTTGTCTAAATTAAGAAGTAGGTCTTTGAAACTCTTCAACATCCTATTTTTACTGCCTTGAACATGATCTTGAGCAGAAAGCTTACAAAACTGATCTCACCTCAACATTTACTGAGTTAGCAACAATAATTCTTACTCACTTTGAGAGTAATTTAGGAACAACAATTCAACACTAACTTCCTGCAGTGTTACAGGCTACAACTGTGAGCCTCAAAATCTTACTCTGAATTTAAAAGGTTTTGCTGAATCACTAAAGTTCCTTTCAAAACATGTTTGATCTTCAAACCTGGAGGAAACTTTTAAAGCTTAAATTTTCCTCAATGCTGCAGCACTGACTGCCTTCACTGGCTGACACAGCATGTGTCTGAATCCTTACAAACCACTGTGACGGAATGCTGAAGTAGATGGGTTGAAGCCATGAATGTGCCTTTTTACACAGATTCCAGCACCGCCAAGCAGCCCTCAGAATGGCATTTTTGAATATCAAACACAGACAGGGCAAAGTTTCATTTTAAATAACTCATAGTACTATAGAGAGCACTGGAAGCTGCCCAGACAAGAGCTTCTGGTGTCCTGAAAAGCCATAATTAGCCTGATTACTCAGGAAAAATGATGACAGTCGTAATTTTGCCAATTAGTGGTCATTCCAATACAAAGACCAAAAGAAAAATTATTGTTTCACCAGCTGATTGGAACGTGCCAGCACTGGAATACAACATGAAGGAAAAGGCACTGCTCTGGCTTAGTTTGGAAAAAACAACTCACCAAACTGCATGAAAGAGTGCAGAAAAAAGGAAGGAAGTCTCTACAATTTCCTGACAACATCCAGCCCCACGTAGGCTAGTCCCCAACATTAAGCTCTTACTCAGCAAAATGACAGATAGAGCTTCACAGTGTTTGTAATATTAGCATCAAGTGTGTACAAGTAATACAGTCCAGGTGTTGCAGTTTATGAAATAACATTTCTTATTGTAAATGCAGAGTATTTATTTTATCTGTTGGCAATATGTTTAAGTATGCTTAAACATATTGCCAACAGATAACACAGTTTTAAGACATCATATTTCTTTCCAGCAGCCTGTACTGTCTAACCCAGACTCATCAATAATTTAAGGCAGGTAACTTCACAAAACAAACTTATAACAGTAGTTCTTAACCAAAAGCAGTGAAGGGTCATTATGCTCTAACAATATTTTCGCTTGCCCTCCATGTTTCCCTCTCTAATTCACACCCATTTCAAAGCAAAGGTTGCATCTGTGGCTGACCACAGTGAATCGTTCTTCTATCACACATGCATATTTCTTTCACAATACTACTTAAGCAGCATTTTGCAGTAAGTTCACAACAGTTTCTGAATTTCTTGCTTCTGGGGTCATCCTTCCTTATGCTGCCAGCTTTTACTGCCTACTTCCTCACACTTTTCCTGAATGACTGAAGAGCATAGAGTTCAGCACTGGAAAACAGAGAAAAGGGCGGCCACCCTCGGAGGAAGCAATTTATCCAACAGATTGTCACTGATACTTACTACTCTACAAGTGAGCAAAAATAAAGCCTATTCATTCCTGTTGCATTTAAAAACTGGATAAAAAGGTGCAGCATAAAAAAAGGGATGGAAGACAAACTACAATCCACATTTCCAAACATCCATGAGTTAATTTTAATGCACTGATAATTTCTTTTTAAATACAAGGTCTTCTAAGTGTAGGTTATGATAGAAGGAGACTACATTAAGTAATCTCTGATGCACGAAAACACACAAATATAAAACTATTTTTTAAATATTATACACTTTACATGTACAACATCCATCATGAAGTACTGCTGTATTACTTCTATTACATTAAACTAATTTTCCAGAGAGGAAAATAAAAAAAGCCACACTTCTGACTAAGAAGCTATGGACCAACTATAAAACATTTGTTACTATCAACCACTCATTATTCTAACAATTACAATAATAACTAATTATTCAGCTACTAAGTCAGAACTGTTTTCACAACCTAGACCTTGATTATTAGAAGACTTTTTTCCAGTATGAAGAATGAAGAACAGAAATTTTCTTTAATCCATCCAGAATTTTTTCTGTACCTATCCTCATCTAACAGTCTTTAAGCACAGGTTCCATTTTCATATTCACATTTTCTGTAACAAACTTTTATTATAAAGTATATGTTTTGTGTGTGAGCCTCTATTAATAGAAAACTCAGTATTTAAGCCATAAAATGCAATCTCTAATTTTAAATAATGTAATGGCAAATGCTAACTCAGGATGACCAGAAGCTTCTCCCATAGATGTCCTATAGGGACATCATCTCCCACAATGTCCCATAGGAACATCAAACACTAATAAACTATACTTGCTGCACATTCCCACTGATAACAGGCACATGCCAATGCATTGCCTGTCATCCAGAACTCTGCTTAATTGTATTAAAACTTTCTGGTTGGGAGACTCAGATACCACAATCTGTGTCCATGCAACTCATCAACTGTGAGTTCAGCAAAATAGCATCAGCAGAAGCAAAAAAAGAATGAGAATTATCCCAACCACAGGACCATATTCAGTGCCTTTTTATGATACACCATTTTTTCTTTATATTTTAGGATGTTTTAAAGTATTTAATAGAAAATAGTGTTTACATTTATTATTTCTATTGGATTTCTATTTAAAACAGCAACTTTTGCAACTTATTTCAACATTTAAATTCTTGTAACTAGATAAACACCTGTACAAAACACTATTATTGTGAATACAATTTTCCATTTTGCAGCACTGGGCAAAGCAATTCAGTAAATTTAGAAACTATCCATAATAATAATGAACTACATATTTAAGCCATCTTGCATGATGAGTTCCCAAGCAGAACTTATTAGCGAGTGATCACATTAATCAGAATGCACTACAGCTTGATACTGTTTTTCATAATTAGAATGATTTTGTCAGTCATTTTAGGCCAAGTACTTAAGACACAAAATTAAAAATGTTGTAACGACCAAATCCCAAAACCTTGTGGAATCTTTTTCTCGTTTCCCAGGAAAGTAATTTTTCTTGCGTATCTGCATTTCTCTGCAGTCCTCTCAAGAATGGCATCATAGCATGAGATCCAGAACAAAAAACTGACAAGAAAAAAAGTAGAAAGAGGCTCTCTAGCTAGAAATCTTTAGCAAGATACTGAATTCATTTTTATATCGCTATCATTTTCCAAGTCCAATTTCAGCTATTCATTTTAAATAGAATTTTACAATTGCTCTTGAGTCTATTTATATTCTTTGACTACACATTTTCCTATGCGGTTAAGTAAAAGACACCTGAAAAAGATAAGTAATGACATTCTCACTGGCTTAAAGTAAAAGAAACTAAATATACCCAATGTAATTTGTTCTCTGCTAAAATTACTCTTCCATGGTTAGTTACTGAGTTTTCTTATTAGGTCACATATACTTAAGAACACTTATATCCCACCTGTTCATTTTACAGACAACGGAACGTTACCTCTCCCTGTTCAAGGGTTTGTATAAAAATAAACCTTAACATACAGGAATGTCCCTCCCATGATCACCTCTTAGTTACAAAGGGCAATTCAGTTAAAAATGCTTGATGGTACAGATTGAAATAGAAGCATCCCTCAAGAAACAGGGGTGGTTGTAACCAAAAATCACTTCGGATTAGGAAGAAAAAGTTTTAGCTAAAGGACAAAGGGAGGATATAACACATCTGGATTGTCATTCATAGAGTCTGTACTTTCCTTCTTGCTTCCCTCTGAGGAAAATGCCTGGCAGTTATACACTCAAGTCCTTTTAGAACAAATCATATTGTTACTCTCACATTTCTGGAAGACTTGGCTGTTGTGTGACAAACAAAACCCTTTATTTATAAGTCACATGTAAGTGGAGGTTGCCGGTTCTCACAGCATTGCCTGTTCTACAAGTACAAGAATCTCTGCAGATGGAAGCAGAAAGAAGACTGAGTGGCTTTGGGAGGAACAGGCAGAGCATATCCAAGTAGATTCATGATCTCTGCAGCTCCTCAGAGAGACTTCCCTTCAACACCCTCTTGTACTTAAGGAGAAACCCTACAAATAGAGTCATAGAGTCACAGAATGGTTTGGGTTGGAAGGGTCCTTAAAGATCACTGGGTTCCAAACCCCCTGCCATGGGCAGGGAACCTTCCTCCAGACCAGGTTCCTCAAAGCCCATCCAACCTTGTCTTGAACACTTCCAGGGGTGAGGCACCCACAGCTGCTCTGCAATAACCTTTTCCAGTGCTCACCAGTACATAGTACAGCTGCTGCGCTGGCTGCAAGGCGTACCAGAGCCTTTGCAGAAATGCAAAACTCTGCGTGGTTCACTTTATCACTCATGGCTATTTTGGGTCCATTAAATTTAAAAGTAGCTCCATGATCTCTTCAATGAGTGTACATAACATATACTGTTCTTTCTAAAATAACAAGAGAGATTATGAATGAAACCTCCTGGATAGAATATAAACCACTATTTTTGTCATAATTTGACATACAGTACCGTTTAATATTTTATGTTGATTACAGTCAGTCCACCAAGAGGTTTTCAGTGAACTGCAACATACCAAGCAGTGGTAAATACTGAAGTCTCAAAAAAAAAAAAAAAAAAGGCTGTACACAAGCAAATCACTTACTTCTAGGGAATAAAGCTCTGAAAACAAACTCTGCATTTATAAAATACATGGAAGAATTCCCCATGAACTTAACAAGAGCAGAAGGAATTAGAGAGTAAGACGAGAAACTTCGTAGAAACTTAATTACAGCATTAAAAATAAGCATTTTCTTAATTTAAGACGATACCATCTTTGTATAGGCTGAAAATATAAAATATTACTGATTATATAAATCTCAAACAGAAATAACTGTAGGTGGTTTGGAACAAGTCAATGCTGTATTTATACAAGTACAGCATTCAGCAAGCAATATTAGTCAGCCATCGAGTAAGTTCCCTGCACTCCAGTACACTGAATCTGCACCTGCAAAATTAGGACTTGTTTGCGTGAAAGCTGGTTGAGAAAAAATATCACATCTGATATGAAAGATACAAAAATATTTTCATAAAACAAAAAATTGCAGTGAAACAGGTCTGTGATGTTGCTTCTCATAAAAAGCAGCCTCACATCAATAAAATTTAATAATTCTACAATATTGACTAAATCAACTCTTCACAACAGAAAATAAGTCAGTATACAATTAGACACAATTTCCCAAGATTTGCAAAATCCCATTTCCTTTAGCTCCTTGGTATACAAAAAAGACAGAACTCAGGTAGGGCCCAATGCATGCAGATAACTGCTTTTTAGTAAATCAATTTATCATTCAAAGATCTGACCGGAGAGCGTAAGGCTTTCATTGCTTAGAGCCACTTTATATATTCACAGTCCTAATAAATCTGCCTGTGAACTGTGCTGTATACTTTATTCTGAAGAATAGTATCTGTAGAGCAAAGACTATTCTCTTCTGAGTGTCACTGTACCAAAATATGTTGTCTGCAACATTCTCAACAGTAAAAAAACGAAAAAGTGAATCCAAATGAAAATGAAAATTAATCTAAAGGGGGAAGAGTTGTAAGAGTGTTGTACTGGACTGTAAAACAAAACAAACAAAACCAACAAAAAAAACCCCAAAAAAACTCCTCTATTCTTCACTTAGATTAAATCCAGAGGAATGTGAAGTGTTCACATTAATATCCCTCTCTGTATTCTGGACAGGGCTGTTCCAAGTCCTGAGCAAATTTATTCAGAACTGTCTCAAATGCCAGTGCCCTGTGTCGTGTCCTTTTGGGCTGTGTCACACCAGCACAGCCATTGTAACTTCTGCATTACTGACCACCTCCCTCTCCCAAAAACAAAGCTTACTTTTATATAGCCCAAAATTCAAGTCAGTGATACGAACAGAGATGAGGCCAAACTCAAAAACTTAAGATTCTTACACATCTCTGGTTCTGATTTGATGCCTATTTCTACATAAGAATGTGTGCAGGCATATGTATACATATATACAAGATAATTTATAGTGTTACATAACTTTTTAGTGGGTTTTTTTGGTTGGTTGGGTTTGGTTGGGGTTTTTTTAGCATGGAGAGCCTACTTTTCTGTATGTAGTAGGAATGACAACAACATTTTGAACATTTCTGCCGTAAGTATTTATTTGCATAATAACATCTAGTAGAAAAAGACTATAATTCACTTCAGACAAGACCACTGCCTGTAAATCCAGCAGTAAAAGAGAGGTGTCTGAACTTTCAGAAAGAACAAAGTAAAACTGATGCACAATCTGAAACATTGTAGGTTATTGGTATTAATCCTGGGATGTAAATGCATTTTCCTCAAGTGTGTGAAACTCATTATCAATGTGAAAAAATATAGCCTCTGCTGCTAGTTGCATCAGTTTAGGAAATCTCTCCTTGGCATTACTTCTTGCCCAGCATGTGAGCAGACAGCTCACAGACCTGCAGCAATGCAACAGCAGCTCTTATTTTGAGCTTAGCAGTTCCTTCTGCTGAGCTCCAAATGACATCACTGAGCAGCTTTTCCCATTCACAGAAAGTGAGACTTCTGCTGGAGCCCTTTCTTTTCCTAAGGACTGTGTACCACTGACATACAAACCACTACAGCCCTGCCTGCACACCATTCACTTACAGGACCTAAGCTGCCTAGTTATAAAAAATCAGCTCCAAATGAGAAAAAGCTTTTAATCCTTTACAGTGTGAAATACCAGTCATTAGAGATAGGAAGGTTAAAGATACAACAATTCAAAGGCTGGAGAGGGTGGAATAATGAATCTGCCTTTGGAGGTGACTGTGAAACTAATTAACATAACATTCTTGAAGGCAGTTACTGAAAAATAACAACAAAAATATCTTGGTTCACTGAGTGTATGTAGTTTTCTGTCATTCTGGACTCAGTTCTTGGCTCTGCCTGGACTCGTTAACACCAGAAAGCCACAAAAACTGAGTGCTCATTACAGAAAAAGGGTTCAGAGAACACTCACAGCACTGCACCAAACAGCAGGTGTTAGGAAAAAGATGAAGACCTTGAAATATATTGATTTCATCTTTTGTTTAAGGCTTTTAATCCACACAGTTTGGGATAGATGTTCTTCCCCTTCGTGTTTTCATTGCTTATGATTCTTCTTCCCTGGGATTGCCAGTGAGATAGACCGGTGAGGAGGCTGGTTGAGGCCTCTATGAAGAAGCAAGCCTTAGGAAAGAGATGGAGTTTTGTTTTGTGATCCTAAGAACTTAATGTCTGATCTGACAGGTACTCTGGAATTTTCTGGCATATTTGAGTCTTCAGCCATGGATGCTCCCATGAGAACTGATTTTCACATACCTTGAGTATTTCAACTATTACCATAAAATGATAGTACCAGAGCTATGACACCCCATAATACACAGAAGGCACAAATTTCGTGATATTTAGTCATATGCTATGATTGACCATGTTTACCCAATACCAACATCTGCTATAGTTCCAACAATGACACTAGCTACTGCAAGCAGAGCAAAAAAAATAATTGTCTCAATGAAAAGATAAAGAAGTACTATACATCATGACACCTTCCCTACATGTCAGTCCAGATCAGACCATCAATCGTTATTTCCTAGCTTTCCAGTAACAAGAAGTCTGAGTGGAGACCTCATTGCAGTTACAACTTCCTCATGAGGGGAAGAGGAGGGGCAGGCACTGTTCTCTTCTCTGTGGTGACCACTGACAGGACACAAGGCAACGGTCTGAAGTTGTGTCAGGCGAGGTTTAGGTTGGATATTAGGAAAAGGTTCTTCATCCAGAGGGTGGTTGGGCACTGGAATAGGCTCCACAGGGCAGTGGTCACAGCACCAAGGCTGACAGAGTTTAAGAAGCGTTTGGATTATATCCTCGGGCACACAGTGTGACTCCTAGATGGTCATGTGCAGGGCTAAAGGTTGGACTAAATTATCCTTGTGAGTCCCAACTCAGTGTATTCTGTGATTCTGTGAAATGATCGCAACTTTGAGACCCATTAATTCAACAGCTGAAAAACAGCTTTGCTTTTGAAGAGGCATGAAAATGTTCTGCCCTATCAGTACAAGTAAGTTATCTAAAAAAAGCATGTGGGTTACACAGTTTAGGAGGAATAATTGTAGATGTATCGGCAGCAGCAAAACTAGCAGTAAAACATTGAAGAAATAAAACCTAGGAATGCTTAAGAATGAAAAATCAGGAGGAGCAAAAAGCTCAACAATTAGTATTTAAGGATCTGAAAAACATGTTTTCAGTTTTGTCTGGAGCAACACAAACCTTGAGCTACAACTGCATCTTAGAACAGACCTAGACCTACTATCTGTGCTCACCAGCAAATGCAAGATATTTGACAGGGTGAAGAGAGTTCAAGCAGGCCTTAATGGTCCTCCCTAGCCCCATTTAATCCTCATCCTGTGCCATACTGTAGAACAGAGCTGGCAGGGTTCCAGCCCCAATGGCTGTGTGATCATTCTCAGCTTATGATTTCTCCAAGCCCTGGGAAGGAGCTGCTCCTCACTGCTCCCTAACACCCTTCTTTTGCCACCTCAAATTACCATTCATGTTATGTTTCATTCTGGCATCAAGAGAACCTTTTGAATCACAGAACAGAGGTCAAAAGTGTTACAAGCATTTTTTTTAGACAATCCTATAACATAAAATGCCTGACTATTAAGTGAACCTTCTAAATTGCATAGACAACTAAGGTTGAAATAAAATGCATAGACAACTAATAGACAACTAATGCTTGAAAACATTGTGGATTTTTCTCGTTGCTTCAATTAGGTATAATTCAAAACTACAGAAAATCACAGAAATCAGAACAGCTGAAGTATAACTTGTTCTCTCAAAAGAAACAAACCAGTCATCAAACCAGCCATCAGGGTAGAAATCTTCAGAAATAGGTAGAGGTCCAAACTTCTTTATTTCTGGGTGCCCAAAAATGAGACAATTTAAAAAGCACTTTTTCTGCATTGATGCAAAAGTCAATCTCTTTATAGCCACTCCATTCCACTTAAGAAATGAGTTGTCCAGTATCACTAAAAAATTCTGGAAATATTTTCTTGCAAAAGAAAATTGTCAAAGAGCAGCAAATTATTACCATTTCTACTTACTAGAGCCTTTTCACATTTTCTACATATTTCAAAGCTAAGAAAAATGCTAATCCTCCATTAGGCTATGAGTAACAAGAAATATTTTACTAGTCAGAGAATACAGTTGTATCTTCTAATCGGTGTCATATCATTTATTAGAGTAGAAGTTCACAAATTTAATGGCACCAAAATAACAATTTCTTCTCACAGATTCTCAACATTAAAGCTTGTTCCTCTCTTTTACTGAAATCCTCATAGCAACTTTGCCTTTAATACTGATATCTGTAAGTCCTGAATAAATAGAAGTGCTTATAAATGGCTAACAGAAATAAACATATATAGAACTAAATGCTGGACTATAAATTGCTATACAATTCCTCTATCGCACTCTGCAGAAGGATAGATTCTTTCTAAAATAATCTTAGTCCGAGTTTGTCATCTGGCACATGGTAAAGTATGATGATGCCCTCTAAATATTGAATCAAAAAGCTCTGGAATGCAGCCCTGTGGTGAAGCTGCATTTTTCTTCAGCACATATATCTGCAGCTAATTTCTAAGAAAGACTTTAATAGAAAATACACTATTCCTTAGCTTATTAACCTGAAGATTCTGCTTCATAATGCTGCCTTGCCATTTTGAATGCAAAGTGGGATCATCTTCCTTCATGCTTGAGACCTGAAAAATAATCAATGTCTTAAATTCTTGAGCAATTCAGGGCAAATTGAGGGCATCTTTAAAGTACAAACTCACTAATGAAACAGAATGTTTTTAACCTGAAATGTACTGTCTGTGGAATATGTGCCTTGCAGTACAAATATATCTTTGGATAGAAAACCAAATGGTATCTTTATTTCATATCAACAGTCCTCTGCACTTTTCTTATTCAGGCTCACTGTGCTATTCAGGCTACACTGTGCAAGGAAAAGCTTTCACTGAATGACACTCTGAATTCATTACAAAGCTGTGCCAGCAGGGAGACAACAAAAGGCAGAAATTAAAGTTCATTCATACAGTGGATGATCCACATCAAGGACAGATATCACAGGCTCTGACTGAAAACAAACCTCCACTGATCTAAATGGAACAGAAGAAAGAAACGTGGTTGACTCTACAGTGCAGGGTAAGCAAACACCCCAGGGCATCAAGCAAGCCTTGTCCTTCCATTTCACGAGGCAGAGGAGAAAAGGGAATGCTGTCTCCCTGCGCATGTGATTGGATTTCTTTCCAAAGCATATTGTGGGGTATTGCTCCTCTAGCAATGAAGATAAACAGACAGTGAAGCACCCTGGAGCATCCGTCCTCATCAAAATCATACCAACAGGAATACAAACAAGGAAAACCAATTTTCCACTTGGTTGTCCTACACTGCAATGCTATGTACTGTCTAGTATTGACACCAGAAACTTTGGAAGACTTCAGTGCAAGAGCACTGGACCCAAAGCCAGGACACTTAACACAAATTAAAAGGTCAGAAGTGATACTGAATATATGTCACTTGATTTTCTGAATTAAGAGCTACATTCATCTCCAGGATGACAGTTTCAGAGTCAGTGTATATTCTCCCACTGAAATGGCTTTTATAAGAAGTGTCAGAACTAAGTAACCAATAACAAAAAAAAACAAAACAAAAAACCAACAAACCAAACCTTAGTTTATTCTGACTGCTAAGAACAGAAAAAAAGCATGTATCTAAATTAAAGATGCTTTTGACATACCTCACTGAATCTATCCATCCTCCTCCCTAGTCTGAACACAAATGCCCCAGGAACATTGGAACAAGAGACTAAAACAAAAAGAGATCAAAATATCTCTTGCATATTTGCTGCCCCTTCCTACACTCCTCAGTGTAACAACAGCAACGCCTGGGAAACGTCCTCCACCACAGCTTTCCTTTTGACCTTAAGGAAATTGCTTGCTCCTAGATGCAGGAAGCATTTTACAATCTGACTCCTAATGGAATTAATGGAATTCAGGTATTGAAAAGTACATTTTGTAAATGCAGACCTGAGTCTCTCTACAGTTTAGGAACTAGCAGACTGGAGTATTTGAGACCTTCCAGTCTAAAAGGGTTGCATGGAATTGCCAAACAAATAATTGAACAGCTTTTGCACTCAGATAGGATACTTGTGGTAGGAGCATGGATTTACAAGAAGGGCTAAAAACTCTCCCACCCCACTCGGTGCTGCCTGGTGCAATGAGCAGCTTCCCAGTTCCATGAAGCTGCAGCTGCAGATGATCCAAGCTGCAGCTGCTGCTGCTCCCAAAGTCCTAGAGTACCTGGAAGAGACACAACATAGGAAGTACCTCTCTTTGCAATTGCAGATCAGTTCAATCGATTTACTCCCAATTTATTTTCAATGGCAATACCAAAATGCCCAAGCGAAGGAAAAAGATAAAATTTTCACTTACCTACTTCCCCTGAATTAGGATATTTTATCAAATTTCTACATGTAATTTAAGATTTCTCTTCTTTCTTCTTATACACTTATTTTCCAAAGGGTCTGTTGCAGAAAAAGATCTCAAGGCACATTCTAATTTTACAGAAAAGGATGAAAAATAAAAATTAATTCAACCATCTCAATACACAATATTTTAATGAGTTTTCCTTCAGAATTAATGTCATCAGGATTCTGAATAAACAGAAAGCACAGCAGAGATATGTAAAGTACCTAGGTATCAGGTACAAAACCTTTAGGCACTTTAACCAATAATTAATCTGTCAATTGCTTTTTCACATTAGATGATCTCTGTGGAAATGAAGGAATGTTAATTTTTACAAAAGTGACAATTTTTCTACAAGTATTTGTTTCAAACAGAAGTACAAAATATGGTAAATCTATCAACTAGATCTTATTCACTGCAAAATCAGAAGAATTTGGTCATTCAGTTACAGCAAAAGGAAGGTGTATACCCTGCCCCATGTCTACAGATGTTATTCTGTCATTTAGATTTACGTTACAATAAGAAAAATGTGTTGCCACACATTAAAAAAACACTATTAAAAAATAGGTCTGTATTTATAACTGGCTACAGTGACAGTAAGAGGTAAAAAAACAAACAGTAAAAAATAGAGGAAGCCAGTGACATGGTCTAAAGCACCACAGATACAGCATATTTAATTTGAGGCTTATGTATAAAATGTAAAAGTTATGCTAAAAATTAATTGATATTCAGAATAAGTTTTATGAGTCAAGGACTGCATGAAAGACACATTTCATTTTTCAGTGCTGTGCAGGAAAGACTTTTCAGGAACTAGCTACCCGTGGAATAGACTTTCTGAGATTTTGCTGGTTTTCCACAGTCCATTTATCCTACATTTATCCAAATATGAAGAGGAAGTACCTCATATTCATAGGGAGTTTAGCATTGCATTTTCAGATCCCAAGCCTAATAACTCTCAACATCTGAAAGCACACTTGACAGGAATCTTCTGTGTCAGGAGTTATTCAAGGTTATGGCCTTATCCCAAACTCTGAACAGCAGTATTATGCAAAATCATTTTCACATTCCAAAGCTTTTTGAAATGTTTTACTGACTGAAAACACACTCAAGTCCCATTTTTTAAAACCACACAAATCAGTACCACCAAACACCACAAACATTATTGTCATGAGGTAGAAGTAATCGTGATAGCAGTAGGGCATTTCATCCCCTAAGATCTCTCAGATTTATTCTGCAATACATGAACATCACAGAAATGGATTCTACACAAGAAAACATAGGTAAGCAAAAGAATTTTCTGACAAATGCAAACAAAAAAATTGCATTTTCCATCAAATGGAATTGGCCTCTTGTGGAATCATTCTGGAAAACTAAACTGAATACTAAAAACCTCCACTAACTGGGTTACACAACACTTCTTTTGGTATAAGATTCAGTATCCAGGCTGATATTTTTAAGGAGTCAATGTAACATCAGAAATGTAATAAGGAAAAAAATTATGGATCTCTGAAGACCAAGTCTTTAGCTGGCAAAACTCTCTCCTTATGAGTCTGGCCTTGGCAGATTACTATAAAAATACTTAGGAATGTCTTTAAATAAATGCCAGCACACATTTAAGTATCAGATTATATTTGAAAACTGATTTGGTGCTGCTGTGATTCCATAAATTCTAATGGAACTCCTCCAAATTTTTTCACCACTGCAAGCAAACCTGAAATATCTCATTTAGTATTATTTTTAGCTTAAATGTATGTCAATGTGAAATCATTTGAACTACATTAGTAGAACCAAAATCTAAAATCCCCTGTGTAACTCCATTCACATCAGCTACATCAGGAATGCATTTCACCACTACAATTTAAAACATAAAATGCCCAAGTCACATGATTTTTCTGAGAGTTGTTGGTATCTGCTAACGCTAGGAAAAGGTCTGACAGAAGAAGTAGTAGTAATTTGGAGACATCTCAGTTAGAGGGTTTCTCTGGCACACAGTTTCAACCAAAGTAACACTTAGTAGAAATTTCTGGGTTTTGTTACACACTTGGAATCTTTGGATTTTAGCATTTAGTGGTAGGACTTTGGCATTTTAAAGCTGTGCTATAAGTGAGTGGATCAATGGATAGTTGGATAATCAAATTATAAGCCCAAGTAAAGGTATTCGCTTCCATTCTGGAATGCACAACTCCTTCTGTGATTCAGAATGGTCCACCAAACTGACAGCACAACCCAACATTGAGCTATAGTAGCTCTTATTCATAGTGATGAAGTACCAAGGTTTACTCACTGCAGGAGGCAGAGCAGGCTCCACTGTTACCTCAGGATTCACCTTCCCAATACTGCAGGATGCAGTGCTGACACACTCAGGATGTTGCTTTGCCAGCTGCTACTAGGCCCTACAGTAAGACCTTTTCTTTCCAAAAGTAAGGTACTGCTATGATCACAGCATAACACAGACATCTCCACACTTGTTTTAAATTAGAAGGTTGTGTACTGGTAGCAGAATAGCTGAATGACCTGCTGGAGCAGTCAACTCATGCTGAGCTCTATGTCTACAATGTGATTATATCAGAAGAGTAATTCAAAGAATTTTCTTCCTTATTTCCACTAGAGATGCAAAATTCCACCTCTTATGGACCACCTCCCCTTTCAACCAGTCAATATTGCAAACATATATTTTTCTCTAAGTTCTTTATTTACCTAGATAGTATTCCTTTCATTCCTACATCCTTGCCTTGGTCCCAGGTATTATATGGTCTCTGGCATCACACAGAACTACTAGCAAGCTCATTTAGAAAGAGAACCCTTTACACCATTAACTACTAACTGTCAAAGAAACACTTTTAGTTACGGATTTTTATGGATTTCACAGGATGTTCATTCTGATTGCTGATATTGCCCCTGTAGAAAAAGGTATTTAGTACATTTCACTCAGGTGAGCTACCATGAAATGTTATGTTAAATTTTTGCAAATGCCTATGTATAAAATTACTGAGTCTTGTCATTCAAAACACAGCTGGAACTAATAACACCACAAGAAAAAAGGAACTCTGTTTAATTCTTCACATCAAAAACATAGTGAAGCCTGCCCTGCATTTTTAAATTAGGAATCAGACATTTAAACACACATTTTGAACCAGGCCTTAGCACAACACAGTTTTTTTGTGTGTGTCTTGTTTTTTATTAGTTCTTCTGCAATGCAAAATAGGACAAGCAGAGAAACTTTTTGAAGTAGAGATTCACAGAAAACCCATGAAGGCAAGACCCAACCCTTAAAGAGAAGACCAAGTCTACGGCTTTGTTCGTTGTCACTGGATACCACATACAGCAAACAACACTTATCTGACAGATTATACAGAATGTCATGGATGTCCAGTTTGGACTGGTTTTGTTGCCACTTTTCAGCTTCAGAACTATGAGTCAGTCACTAATGAGTTCTCCCCCCTGCAAAAATCCTCTACTCAGCTTTAAATGAATATTGCAAAACTACTGTAACTCAGTAGTGTTGGTATGTCCTTTTTTCTCTCACAATGGTCTGTCTCAGACCTTAAAGTGCATATGCCAATTTGGTTCAAGTTTTATAATCTGGAATGTTCCACAGTGCCTCTTCAAAAACAGTTCCAGTTTAATTGTGCCTTCCCTAGATGATGATAAGTGTGGAAAAAAAATACTTGTTCTGAATCTATTATTTATGTTATATGCAGCAATATCTTACCTATTTTATTCTGGGGTCTGGAATATACTGTAGGCCAGATAAGTTTTTGGGGCAATGGAAATTTTTGACACAGTAAAACACAGCTGGCCTAAGAATCAGTGAAAAGAAACCATGGAGTGTTTTCACAAGGACTCCATGGGACCAAACGTTCATTTTGAGGCCCAGAATGCCTATTTTGGATCTTAAATGTTGCTTCAAATATATATGGGTGAAAGCTGTAATCAAGCAGCACCAATAATAGCACATTAAAAGTCAGCAATTCTCAATTGTCAGTACTGTAACAACTGAATATCTCATTACTTCTACCTTCTCCTCCCATACACTGAATTTCTTTAATACTGACAATGCACATGGACTAATCATAGACTGAATGTTAAATTAAGCAGGAAAAAGATATAAATTAGGTTGGTACTTGTAGGCATCTGCAGAAACCACCAATTTCAAACAATTTTGATTATAAAATTTTACTTCACACTCCTTTCCTAGATCACAGATTTTCATAATCAAAAAAATATGGAATTAATGTAATGTTAGCTGTTTTGCCATCAGCATCACAGAGAAAAAAAGAAACAATATGATGCAGAGTTCACTCTTCCAATGATTGTCATTCAACTATTACTTTAGTAAACATTCACAGTATGAAGTCTCTTTCAATATATCTCCAGCATATAAAGTAGTGCAAAAAAGCATTCCAGTCATTTTGCCTTTGCAGTCAAACCAGGTTAAATGATGCTCTTACTTCATTTCTTTCATTGTTAGACAACAAACACTGCAATGCCTCCAAAGACAGTTATAAAAATAAACAATTTCTGGAGGGTCAACAGCCTTTTCAAAGTAAATTTCCAGTTAAAAATAAGCGTTATAGATTTCAAAAAAAAAAAAAATTAGATCTATCTTCTGTAGAATATCTTTTTACAATAAATTTACCATTTGAAAAACAATGACCATGGTACCCAACGATTTATGGTAGCTGCTATTAAAGCACTGATAAACAGATAAATGACTACCAAACTTCATTGTTTCTTACATAGTAAATACCTCTGAATGCCAACTTTTACCACAGAGCTGTTATTAGTGATGTCGACAGTTCATGCACCCACTTTAAAACTGACTTGGTTTTAATAAATTTTTCAGCCTCATGTGCAAAACACTTGCATTCTAATAAAAATATAAAGTCTGAAAATGTATCAGATCTAGCAATCCTTTCTTCAAGTTGTACCATTTCCTTGATATGAAATACATGTTTAGCAATGCTTTTTATTGTATTTAACCATTAAATGGCATACTACTGTATGCTGCAGACTCTTGTTTGCATATTTCGTTATTTTCACTGCACTCTTTAATGCATAAATATATTTGGAAATGTTCAAAATTACACATCGGTTTCCACAGAATTTGAATTTACACAGTTTTTCTTCTCTGACTCACTGCTATTCCCCGTGTCCTGACTTTTGTTCTCCTTTACACAAAGAGATTCTTTAACTCCTTCTTCCATTTCCAAATACTCTGATTTATCCTCTGTGGATGAAGACGATGAGCTTCTAAATTTCTTCAGTAAATTTGTTGGGAGGTAAGGGCAACTGACTGCATTTTGCATCATCTGTGTTTGTTCTTCATTCTCAGTTTCTCTATGGTAGAAATAGTTAAAATTGGAGACAATCACTGGCACTGGTAAAGCAATGGTTAACACTCCTGCAATGGCACACAGGGACCCAACTATTTTCCCTCCCACAGTTATGGGCTTCATGTCCCCATAACCAACTGTAGTCATGGTCACTACAGCCCACCAAAAGGCATCTGGGATGCTTTGAAAATGAGTGGCAGGCTCATCGGCTTCTGCGAAGTAAACAGCACTGGAAAACAAAATTACTCCAATAAAAAGAAAAAAGATGAGGAGGCCAAGTTCCCTCATGCTGGCCCTGAGTGTATGACCCAGGATCTGCAAACCCTTGGAGTGCCTGGAGAGCTTGAAGATGCGAAACACCCTGACCAGACGGATTATCCTCAGAATGGCAAAAGACATGGCCTGTTGACCATTACTGCCCTGCTCCTGTGCCAAGTCAGTGCCCAGAGTAATGAAGTAAGGCAAGATGGAGACAATGTCTATGATGTTCATGATGTTCTTGAAGAAGTGTGCTTTGCTTGGACATGCAAAGCAGCGCACCGTAAACTCAAAGGAGAACCAAATGATGCACACTGTCTCTACAATGAAAAAAGGGTCATTGAAGATGGTGTGCTCCCCAGCATTCAGGTGAAGCGACTCATTGGAAAGCCCCTTCCCTAAGTTCAGGGACATGACGAATTCTTTGTCATCTCTGAACTCTGGTAAAGTCTCCAGACAAAAGATGACAATGGAGATCAAGATGACCAAGACAGAGACAATGGCAATGCCTCTGGCTGGGCTGGAGCTCTCCGGGTACTCAAACAGCAGCCAAACCTGCCTTTTAAACTCATTCTCCGGCAAAACTTTGTCCTCTTCCTCTTTGACAAACCCTTCATCCTCCCTGAACTTGAGCATTGCCTCCTCCCCAAGTTGGTAGAACTTCACCTCCTCAGAGAAGATGTCAAAGGGTACATTGACTGGCCTCTTCAGTCGACCACCACTCTGGTAGTAGTACAGGATGGCATCAAAGCTGGGTCGGTTCCTATCAAAGAAGTACTCATTCCTGAGAGGATCAAAGTATCTCCCTCGCTTCGCTGGGTCACCCAGCAATGTCTCTGGGAACTGAGCTAATGTCTTCAGCTGGGTCTCAAACCGCAGTCCTGACACGTTGATTACCACACGCTCACAACATTCATACTCACTGTAGCGAACAGAGCTGTAACCCCCAGGGCCTCCACCATCATCAGGTGGCTGGTCCGAGTAGGAAAACTCATCCTCCCCATAGTCATCACTGTAGTAGAGCTTTGCTTCTTCCTCATCGTCTTCATCCTCGTCTTCATCCTCCTCTTCCTCCTCACTCAAGTCCTTCAGTATTCTCTCCTCAGAACCACTGAGCGGCAGCAGCTCAGAACAGGGGAAGGAGGCCCCACACTCCCTACTTCCCAAGTGGTGGCTCCTCTTTTTCCCTTTCTTCCGCCTCTTACCACTCTGGCGGTGGGGCAGGCTGCTGCGTGATGCACTCCCACCATGAGAGGAGGATGCACCTCGACTCTGCTCCTGGTGGTAGTGGTGATAAGGTCCTCCCCCGCCTGCTGCCCCACCTTCTACTGCTGCTGTTGCTGCTGCTACAGCTGCGGCTGCTGCGGCTCTTGACTGTGCCAGCCGCTCTCTCTCCCGGGCCCGGGCTTGGGCTGCGTATCCATAGGGCATGTGGGTGTTGCACCCAGAGCTATCTGCACTCACCATTGCAACCTCCATTTTGCAACTGCTTTTTTTTTTTTTTTAATTGCTTACTGCAACAAGGCTTTGTTTTATTTACAGTGTAACCCTGACTTTCACTAGAAAGTTCAAAGGCATTTGAATTTGGAGGACAGTCCCCTGGCCATCGAGCATGGCAACATAGTTGTTACACTGAATTTATGTTTTGGAAAAGCACAGATCTGCATTTTCTTGTTCTCCAGAGTGTTTGACACAAACTACAGTTTTGCTAATAAGAAAAGATGAAATTCTCAAATTGAATCAGGGAACAGCTGAGACCTTGTCCTTTCATCCACCAAACTCGTTTATTTTCATTTATCTCCTGCAGCTATCACAGATCTGATCTGAATCACGACTACCTCGCAGGCTATAAAGGCTGCATCCGTCAGGAGAAAACAAATGCACATCAAGGGGTACCTGTTCTCCATAAACGGTTTTAGTTCATCATTGCAATCAAATGCAAATAGTCTCTTTCCTCATTATTTGTTCCTGGTAATGCTTTGGCCTAGCAAACTTACTGCTTAATGTCATTACTTGGGGAGTTGAAGTTAATTCCAGCCATCGCTTCATTTACACAGTGAGGAGGTCTTTGCAAATTCTTTCTTCAGCCTGTCAACAATGTCTCAAACCTGGGAGCAGCACTCAGGGCATCAGCAGCAGTGGTAAGAGGAGGAAGAGGAGGTGGAGGAGGAGGAGGAGATGAAGACTGAGAAACTGGCTCTGAGGTCCCCATAGGACATAAGGGAGTGGATGGGTCACCCTTTGGTTATGGTCATGCAGAAGAAGCACTTAACCTGAGGCACATGCACAAACACACAAAAATAAACAAAACAAAAAGGGAAAAGATTGGATTGTTTTCCTAAAAGGTCACACCGATCAAATGAAACTGTGTCATCTATTACCACGGCATTCAAATCTTCTCCTGCCCACACTATTCACACTTCTACATTACACACACACCCACATCACATGCACGAAGATTTTGAAGGACTCTGTGGGTAAGGATGTGGGTGGGTATGTCACATATATATATAGACAGATACAAAATCCCCACCCATACAAGCACTTGCATCCATACACAAACATATGCATGCTTCTGAAACATCAACACATATAAACACCAATAAAAATACTGCAATACACAATGCATTAGGTCTTTGAGCACATATGTATACCTACACCTACACCTACATAAAACGTTAAAGAACAAATGTATCTACACAAAAAGCTTTTGTTATATTTGTAGAAACACATCAGATGCGGAAATGTTACATTTGAATCTATAGCAGAATTGTGTTTCAAACACAATGAACGTCTCACTGGATTTAATTTGGAAGCAGGCACGTACAGTGCTCACCCAAGTGAAAATACCGTGGTATGTACGGTATGTCAAGAAAACAACTGCAGGTGCACAGAAGCAACATCTACATGCAAGCACACACACAAAAAAATACACAGCCCCCCATGTCTCCCTTCGAAACAGAAGCCTCATTTATAGCCACATCTATTAATACACGAGAGAAGGTGAACACGAGCTATTATTTTAAAATCGTACCTATATGTCATGCAGAAAATGACCTTAAAGCCGCTGTTATACTTACTGATCCGAGGCAGAGAAATAGCAACGCGGTTCCTGCCGGTGTCCGGACCCGGTGACAGTAGTCCCGCGGGGGCTGTGCCGACTGATCTACATTCGCAGGTGCCTGTGGTCAGTGCGCACCACAGGTTGACGAGTGATTTCTCTCCCTTCTTCCCGGGTGCAGCGAGAGCGGCAGGAGCGAGCCGGGGAGGCGGCTGTGGCTGGGGGTACCCTGCACCGCCACAGCTGCTGCTGCTCGCCCAGGCATCGGCGGAAAGGCAACAAGCGAGGGTCTCGTTCCTAAGGGGAATCGAAGGCGGTGTGTGTGTGCTCGTTCGTGTGTGTGAGAGGCGGAATGAACGGGCGGGCACGATCGCCAGTCTCTGCAAGTCCGGCTCTCGCAGTAGATGTGTAAATCAGCGCTGGATAATCCGTGTACAGAGCCGGGCCCCAGCGGCGGGGGGACAGGGGGTCTCTCGGTGCAGCCTCTGCCCCCGACACTTCCAGAGGCAGCGGCTCAGCCGCCTCCCGCCCGCGACATCCACTTGTTGTGCGGGTTTGGGTGACGCGGACC